>JABUQX010052689.1:7500-14412 GCA_015478945.1 Trachelipus rathkii | reverse complement strand
AGATCGTGCTCATTACTAATTAAATCAAATAAATCCTTCAGCAACATATTTACGCAAGAACCTGAACATTCGAACTGCTTGAAAATTTTGTATTCATAAATCGATGTTTAAATATATTTGTTTACAGTATATGATTTTATAATATTTATTTTTTGATGTAAAGTTTCTTTTTATATAAAATTATTTAAATTGTATTATACTTTGTTTTAAAAATGCAATAAAATAGGAAAGTTAAGCCAAAAATAGATTTTCTCTGAAATCATACATGTTTCCAGGGTTGGGGATTTTTTTTGATTTTTTTTAGGAAAAAAATCAATATTTTATTTTTTTTAATTTTTTTTATTCTATTTTTTATTTTATTTTTATTTTGTAGGCTCAAATTGCTTTTTTAATTATAGGGTTGGGAATTTTTTCGATTTTTTTTTTTTAAGAAAAAAATCAATTTTTGATCTTTTTGATTTTTTTTAAGGCACAAATTGCTTTTTTAATTATTTTTATAAAATTAGCAAATAATCCTAATTATTACCTAATTAATAATAAGTTTAGTAAATATAATTATTATTTAGTTTAATTAAGTTATTTAAATTATATACACTGTATAATATCCGAGTACTCTAATTTTGTTTATTTCTTTATTAAAAATGATTTGAAACTACATTGATGAATTTATTAATTATATAGATGAAATATACTTATCATTAATTAGGTGATAACTATGATTAAATATTAATTTAGAAAAAAAATTACACAAAAAATCAAAAAATCATGTTAAAAAATCAGTTGATTTTCAGGGTTGGGGATTTTTTGATTTTTTTTTTTAGAAAAAAATCCATTTTTGGATATATAATATATATATATATTATATATATACTATACAATATATATATATATATTATATAAAATATATTATATATAATATATATATTATAATAATATATACTATATATATATATAATATATAACTAATATTATTATATATATATATCAGGTGGCGTTTCCTGATTTTGTCAGGGATGGTGTGGGGCTTATATATATATAATATATATATTATATACTATATATATATATATTATAATATATATATATATAATATATTATATACTAGTAATATATAATATATATATATAATATATATATATAATATATTAATATATATATATATATATATAATTTTCCTATCAGTTATATACATATATAATATAATATATATTATGATATTATATATAATATATATATATATATATATAATATATATATATATATATATATATATATACTATATATATATATATATATTATAATTATATATATATATATATATTATATATAAACCACAATTAAAATATAAATTAAAAAAGTCTCTGTTCAAAAATCCATGTGCGGAATTAAAACAGCACCTTTTTAAGCTATTTGAAGCATAGAAAACGAGAGTGAGCGAACGACCATGAAATAGCACGGACGGACGAGATATAAGCTGTTCGAATTTTTTAGCGCACAAGAAAAGCTTCCTTTTTGATACGGTAACTACTCTATAAAATAGGGGTGCGTTAGTGTTTGGAAGTTACAACAAACGCACAACGCATTTAATTTCTTAATATATTATTGAATAATTGTGTACAAAACTATCTTATTTTAACAGATATTCCCTTATATCTAAAGGTGTATAAACAAACTAATTAGATTTTAATAGGGTGTGAGGCGCACACACTAGCACCTATGGAGATGCCACTACGGCAGGCGCGAGCAAGCCACTTCTTCTTGGATTCCCCCTTAATTTTTATGATGAACAAAATGTGTAGTACCCTGAGTATCCAAGAAGGCATTCAACACACAAGAACAAAAGAATCCTGTAGTAGAAACAAAAAACTTCTTGTAATCAAAGAAATACCTGATACTCACTCAAGGAAGTAGATTTGATGAACGCTTCTCTACAAAAATGTACCCAAGTAAGAGGATATAGACCGATCTCTATCACCAATCAGACAAGAAGATTCATATATTTCAGACAGTTCTGAACACGAGGAACAACCTGTCATTGCAGAAGTACAAGAGGATACTTGTAACACCACTTTGCAGTGGAAAACTGTAGGGTGATAATGTGCCAAGTTCTGGAAAGCACTTCCCAAAAGATGATGAGTGTGTAACACTCCAGAAGAAATTTAATGGATATATATCAAACAAATCTGAAGGCACAAAGAGATAATTGATAGAAAGAAGATCCGTCTGTACAGACCTCACCAGCAATATCAGAGGTCCAGAGGGGGGAATGTGGAACCATAGAGTTACAAGAAGTCCAAAACAGGCAAAAGGAGAGCAGAATCTCCTTCCACCTCTACCACCAAGATCACCAAGAACTGATAAAACAACACACAAAAGAGTCATCTGAACCAGTGTTAAAGAGAGGTCCAATCATTTTGGCATTTGCGATGACTTATAGAAGAGGAAATACGCTCCACTAGTTGCCACGTATGAGTTAGTTCTTTTTTAAATTCTATAAGAAACATTCTTTTGTAAAATAAATTCTTATTGCTGAAAATTTTATACCCAACATACTTATCAATCTGTGGTGCACCGTTTTCTTGAACTATTTCGATTTCAATGCACCAAAATACAATTTTACCATATATTCTATTTTTAATCTGTGAGGTACTCCACCCGCTCTTTCTATATTTATATATATGATGTCCGTTTAACGAATTCGGATAGTTTTTTTTGCCCCCAGGGGTCAGTCTTTTCTTTGGAAACTAAAGAAAACCAGTAATAAAGATTAGAAATATTTATTTATTTCCTTTTCTTAAAATTAACAACGTTTATATATCTTATTTTATTTTTTATTAGTATATCATTGTTTTTATTATATTTTTTATTTTATAAAAGAAAAAACAAAAATTAAAAATCGAATAAATTTACATTTTCAACAAGAAAGGACTTTTTTAAAATATAACCCAAAATTGTGTAATCGCATTCGAAATGGTGACATCTTTCAAAATAGTATATAAGAATAAAGATTTGCTTTAAGGTATATTATCAGCTTGCTTTTATTTTTTAATTTTTATTCTTAATATTATAGCAGCTTAAAGCTATATAATCAGCTTGCTTTAAATATTTACTTTTTAATTTGATTAATTTCAAGAATTAGCCTATATGCTGAGTAATTGACTTTTGATTGATATTTTAATTAGCCTGTATCAGACTTTTTTATTTAATAATAATTATTCTCATGCTATATAATCTTTTAATTTTTAATTTTATAATCATGATAATCAGGAATGCTTATTTACTAATTTTTAAGTTTTTACTTAATAGCTTTTTTAAATTTTAAATTTTGATTTTACTATATATTCACACTGTTTTTAAACATTACTTTATCTTAAGTTCCTATTATCCTTGGTCCAGTTGTGAGGAACATATCAATGTGGATTCTAATAAAATTATTAAATTTAAAAATTAACAGTAAGCTAGTATAATAGTATAATCATAGGTAACTTTTTTAAAAAGAATTTTGAATCCTGACAATTAATTTATTTAATTAATTAATTATTTTCATTTTCTTTAGGAATAAGGGTCGACCTCATTTATTAAATCGTAAGTAATAATCATTTTCAGACTGTAATGAAAATGTTACGTTCAGTTTTTGCATTACTTCTTTTACCTGCAGAGTCTTATCCATCTCCACTAACATTAATGAAGAGACAAGAGTACTGCCAGGGACCCGCGAGAGGGGGTTTATATTTTTTTTCCAATTTGGTGTATCACTCCGTGAAGTTAACATTTCATAGAAGGATAGTCTTGACTTGATTGTTATCTTTAGAATGCCCATCGAGAGAGATTAAAACCACTATTATAGAACCACTAAAATTGATAGTACTGCGAACTATTAGTTTTTTCCTGCGTCTTTATTGATCCCCACTTATAATATTTCCATAAACCAACGAGCGCATAAATGGGAATTTAAACTCATTAAAATTAGAACTAAAGTAATTAATCATTAATTAAGCTGAAATTAAAAAAGACCTACCATGGGTTAACTCCCAAACAAGATTCAAAAGAGCTGCTTTCGAATTGGGAGGAAGATATCTTAATATTTTATTTGGTACCGTTACTGAAACAAATTATAATTTTTTAAGAAAAAAAAGATTAAATATTATTTAGCGTAACTTTGCGAGTACTTAAATATTATTAGTTAAGGGGAGCTTAAAGGAACAGTTGAAAGTCAAATACCCGAACAACTGACAGAATTTCAAATTAACTTACAGAAATTAATTGAATTTCAAAACAGATCACTTGCAACCCATAATATACTTAACCAGTTGGGAAGCATAAAATCATTACTTACATTAGTTGAACATTCAGTTAACAGTATTACAATGATACATCAATTAGTTAGCACTTCATTACAATTAAGCTAAAAACAAGATAACTAATGATCAACTTTATTCACCCATCTTTTTGTTACCATATATACTAGAAATGACACAAGCTACTAAATTACATCCTATCATACCATTAGAAGCGACAACATACCATTCATTTTTGACATACTCATGGACTATAAAATCAACCACTAACCCATTTGAATTAATTACACTAATTCCATTCATTTCAAATGAGAAATTTTATTCATATAAGTTAATTCCATTTCACAACAATATCATTCCATGAATGAAACGTCCGTTCGTAAATATGTATAATAACACTCGAAATAATATTCTATTCTTGTTAATTATGGTCAGAGAAAAACATACTTTATTTGCGAAATTCAGTTCCATCGACTATTTGTCGCAACATAGGGAGAAAACAAGCGGGTTTGCCCTCATCTCACAACCTTTTACATTCCAATTGATGACAAAACATGCTTGCTCTCGTGCTTTTGCTTAACTATATACATACTAATTCTCATCATGTCACTATTAACTATCTTATAACTAAAGAACCCATTCACAGTTAACCCTTAGACAATTTTACTATTATATCTTTGCAGAAAAATTAGAGCTTCCTATTTCCTGCGAAAGACCCCATTCTGTACAGCAATATAAATAATTTTATTTCAATATTCCTCATGGTTGTACTTTTACCTCTGCTAATTATCCTTTTTTTTAACTTGCAGCTAGGGTAAGAAAGAATATTTCATTAACTTCTCTATAATTTAACAGATTAAAAGTTGTAATAATTTTTTATATATGCTTGCTTGCCAACAAATATCTCTGCAGCAATATTTCCAAAGTTTCAAATAATGAAAGAAGTTCAGTGGAAAAAGAGACTAGACAGTATTAATAATATTACCATCCACCCATTAACTCCATATCTTTCTCAAGTTAAACTAATCCCATATATCGTGGAGGAACTACTAGTGTTATTTTATTCATTTTCATCGTAGTGATTATTTATTTGACTTGGTCTTATAGAAAAGCATTGTGTGTAGAAAATGTTTTGAAGAATTAAATCAAGAAACAAGATATTCCATTGAATAATATACCCATGTCAACCCTTCCTAATTTAAGAGGTAACCCAGTCAAAAATACCCCACAGAATCCCAAATTGAAATTGAACCCATTGTACAAACCTCCTATCCCAACAATATAGACAATTCATTACATACCCAAACCTTCCGATGTTTCAAACCCACCACCTTATTCCCATATTAGCCATCTACTTCTCAAGAAGTGGAAGATATTCTAACATTCCTAAACTTTGGACTTAATAATCTTCCCTCCTACTAAATAATAATAAAACCCTTTCTCGCCATTTGTTTTTTGAAATTGAGTGATGTTTATAAGTATTATTAGAATTAAAATCCTTATGAATTTTAATTTTCTGAGGCAGAGTCCTTATTGTAAAAATTATTTCCCAATAGTTGAAATCAAGAAACTAACGTTTGTGTTGATGTTTAAAATATACAAGTCAAAAACAAATCTCGCTTAACGACCTTTTTTTAACGACCTGAATTGACATTTTTTAAACTTTTGGATCATAAAATTGGCCAGAGATGTTGAAATAGGTCTGTGAATCAGAGTTATCAATCTAGGAATCAGGAATCAATCCAATTCCTAAATCTATTCCTAATCTAGGAATCAATCTAGAATATAATCTAGATTTATTCCAGAAAATCCATTATCAGACTACGTTAAGAAAGACGATTGAGGAGAGGAAGAGAGACATGTGCCCTGATGGGATAGAGAGCGGAAAATTAATACTTTAGGGGTTTATAAGAGAGATATTAAAGAGTGGGTTTTGGTAGGGATGCGATTCTTAAAAAGGGTTTACCACGTAGAGAAGTCGTTTGTTTTGAGTGCCTGAGATTGCATTAAGTAAAAAGCTAATGGAATAGCTCCTTTTAAGTAGTGTCGTATAGGCGCGAAAGTATTATTGAGATAGAAGCTTGAGTTAGTAAGAAGTGAAACTTGATGTAGTATATTATTTGAAATATTAATTATGTAATATATTATAAATGTATATATAATATAAAAATTATATTAATGTTTGCAAAATTATGTACTATTTTTCTTTTTCCATATTATAAAATAAAAAATAACATTAAAAAAGATAAAAGATTAGTGAGATAAAAAAAGATATATACCACAAAGGATTTTCCTCGTTTGGTTAAAAGGTTAATAATAAAATTATTTATAAATAATAATATATTTAATAATAATTAATGAAATAATAATAATAATATAATATATAGAATTGTAATTAATAATATTTTAAAGCCTGTTTTACTTTGTTATTTTATTGTGGAATTATAAAAAGAAAGAATGAAATATTGTATTGAAATATATTTTGTTAATGTATATCTTTGAAATATATATTGTAATTAATTATTATATTGCAATTAATACTTTTTATTATTTTAATAAAAATTATGAATTGTGATATTGGAGAATTTTGATGTGTTTATTTAATGATTTTATG
>JABUQX010052688.1:12500-16931 GCA_015478945.1 Trachelipus rathkii | reverse complement strand
ATATATATATATATAATATATATAATATATTATTATATATATATATATATATATATATATATATATATATATATATATATATATAAATATATAATTATATAAGATATAATATTAAAATTTAACCTTTCAAGGTACGGCCCAATGGATGTTATATATATATATATATATATTATATATTATAAT
The DNA here is from genome assembly GCA_015478945.1 of Trachelipus rathkii. Lineage (NCBI taxonomy): Eukaryota > Metazoa > Arthropoda > Malacostraca > Isopoda > Trachelipodidae > Trachelipus > Trachelipus rathkii. The sequence continues at coordinate 16,748 of JABUQX010052688.1, read as the reverse complement.
ATAGTATTATATATATATATATATATATATATATATATTAATATATATATATATATATTATATTATATATAATATATATATATATATATATATATATTATATAGCAAGAATGACCAATACATATTAAAACATTTTAAAAGAAATAATTTATTACCGACTAGTTTCGGGTAAGGCAACAGCTTCCCATTTTCAAGGTTGATAATACAATGATAAGAAATATACAAAAATAAAAATAAATAAACTAAAATAAATAATATTAAACTTATTGATAAAGAATGATTAAAGTATAGAATGGTGAAAAAGTTCACGAGATGAGGCAAAATTTCACTTCGCAGTTATTAAGCTATTAACTATTTTAAATTTTTCATAAGCGTTATGTTTAAGATGCCAAATATATAAGGATTCCAAAGAATGGAGGTCAGGTTCCTCAGCTTGGGCTAATATACTAAAAAATTGGTTGATCATGTTATGTATTGATGGTTTTCATGCGAGAGAATAGATTTATTAGCCGAAAAAGGGAGGATGGTGGAAAGATGATCTAGGGTTCTAATATATATACCCTTATTGTTCTTGCCAATACGGTGGAAAGTTTCCTTAATAGTCTTTTCCTATGTAGGTGTGGCATCACAGTCACCACATTTATATTGATAAATTATTGAAGAACACAAAGGAATAGGAAGTTTATCTTTGAATCTAAAATAACTTCCAATTTTCATTTCACTGGAGAATATTAATTTAAATTTGAACTGAGGAAAGTTTCTTTTTAAAAGTGAATCAATTTTACGTCGAATTTCATAACTCATTCTTCCCATGAAAGGTAACTTCATATACAGGATATCCTTGGGAACAATCATCCGAGTAAGTGGTTTATTTGTAAATTTTGAAGAAAGTAGTTTACGGAATGTTTTATAAATCAAAAATTCTGGGAACCCATTCTTCATGAATAACGATTTCAGAAATTCTAGTTCATTTGAGAAATTGACATACGAGGATGAAAATCTTGTATCACCTATCAAAAAGTGTCTTGATTAGTTAATTTTAAAAAATGGAAGGAATGAAAGGAATTAAATTAGGTTGCCAATCCAGTAAATGTTAGGTTTCCTGAAAACGCTAGTGTGGAATTTGTTGTCATCCTTATATACTTTGATATCAAGAAAAGCCAGACAATTATCCTTCTCAACATCAACCGTGAATTTGATATTCGGATGTTTGGAGTTGATGTATTGTAAAAATTTGTCAATATGATCATTAGACTTAAAAAGAAGAAAAGAGTCATCAACATATCTTCGATAAAGTACAGGTTTAAATTCATCTGGGCATTCATTAAGCCAAATTTCTTCATAAAAACACATGAAGATGTTGCTAAGAGTTGGGCCTAGAGGACTACCCATAGCAACACCATCAATTTGTTTATAAAAACTACCATTGAATAAGAATATTATATCTTTCGTTGATATGTAGAGTAACTCCCTAAAACTTAGTAAATCAAGGCCATGAACTGTTGACGAATTCTTAAACAAAGAATTTAAAATGATTTCTAAAGTCTCTTCTAATGGCACATTAGTAAATAAACTTTGAACATCAAAGCTTGCCATATGATATAAATTTGCATTTGGAAAATTTATTATTTCGTTAACGAAAGAAAAAGTATCTTTAACAGTGTAAAGATTTGTCGTTAAATTTTCTAAGATAGGGACGAAAAATTTTGATAGTTTATAATTAATAGTGCCAATAGCAGACAAAATAGGTCGAACCGGGCAGTCAGGTTTATGCACTTTTGGCAGTCCATATAAGATTCCTGGCTTGGCACCGGAGGAATAAAGAGAGGAATAAGTTCTATCATCAATTTTGTTTGAACCCTTTAGTTTCCTAAGTAATCTATTCAATTTATCCTCAGTGGAATGTATGATTTTATGACAGTCTCCAGTTATGACTTCAAATTTAGTTGAGTCTGAAAGAATATTTAATACTTTTTCAATGTAGTCTCTTTTGTCCAGAAGTACAATACCAGCTCCTTTGTCGGGTTTAGTAATTATATTATATTTATTGTTTGAAAGTTCCTTTAAGTTTTGGATATCACTCCTAGAAAATACATGAACAAGGTTCTTGGGGTTAAAATTGCGAAATTGAAGTGATACGCTAAATTTCTAATATCTTGAATACGACTTTATATATATATATATAATATATATATATATATATATATATATTATATATATTATATATATATATAGTATATATATAATATATATATAATATATATATATATACTATATATTATATATATATATATATATATATATATATATATATATATATTATGGCTATTATAGCTGTTGACTCCAGGAGCGAAAATCAATATTTAATGTATCGTTATTTTAATAAATTTAGGGTAAATACATTAAACTTTGCGGTAACCTAACCAATCTAACCTAAACCTAACCTAACATAACCTACTTAACCTAACCTAACCAAATTAACCCTAAATTGACCTAACCTAATATTAACGGAGTCAACAGCTTATAAATGTCCATATATTAATATATATATATATATATATATAATAATTATTATATATATATATATATATATATATATATATGATATATATATAATAGTATATAATATATAATATATATATATAATATCGTTGAATATCTATATATATATATATTAGTATATATATAATAATTTAAAAAAAAAAATAATATCCCCATTTTTCTAAAAAGAAAAGTATTTGAATAATGCATTCTGTCTGTAATGATCTACGATTGGGAGACATGGACATTAACTGCTACATCATTAGAAAACTCCGGGTGGCGCAGCGGGGCATGGGAAAGCAAATACTCGGCATTACTAAGCTCGACCGGAACACCTGCAAATGGATAAGGGAAGGGAGCTAACAAAAATATGTGACATCATCGTAGAGTAAAGAACTAAAAGTGGAGAGGGGCGGGTCATGTCGCCCGATTAACAGAAAACATGTGAACTAATACAACCCTTGAATGGATTCCACGTGATAGGAAACATCTGCAAAAAAGATGAAGAAAAAAAAACCCAGAAGCAATACCTTAGAAACAGCCTCGCAACCACGCGGAACCCATGGATTAAGACGTAGGAAACGAAAAAGGACAACGGTTGCGGATTACACATTTAAAAAGATTAACTTCTCCACAATAAATGTGGGTACGTATCGAGGAAAGGAGGACGAGATTGCAGAGATGATGAAGGAGAGAAGGATAGATGTGGTGGGGATGTTGGAGATAAGAGTGGAGGGAGAGGAAAGTGGCAGAGATTTAGGCGGAGGATATGTGTTGGCTTATAGGGCAGTTAGTTGGCGTGAGAATAAAGAAACATGGTGTGGGGTTTATTTTTGGACCCAAGAATAAACATTTCATACAGAAAATAAGAATGGTAAACGAGAGATTAATCATAAGTACATTCAAAATTAAGAAGAAAAAAATACCGTTTATTTCAAACATATGCCCCAGAACAGGGGCTTCTAGAGAAGATGGAAAGGTTCATGGATTTGGTGGAGGAAAGTGTGAAGGATGAAGGCGAAGACAACATGCTGCATCTACTGATAGATGATTTTAATACCAGAGTGGGAAAGAGAAGAAATGAGGTGGAGAGGATATTGGGTCCACATAGAGAAAACGAGAGAAACCCAGAGGGAGAGAGGCTCATAGATATATGCATGAGAAGGAATTTAAAAATTATGAATGGATTTTTCAAACACAGGGAATTTCATAAGTTCACGAGATATAGATGGAACCAAAACATCAAAGGTTTTGATCAAAAATTCATTATCAACTATTTCACAATGTCGGATTACAGGACGGTGGAGGATGTTAAAGTGCTTCCTGGTGTCAGTTTTGACTCTGATCAGAGATTGGTGGTTGCTAGACTGAGAGTACATGAAACAAACTGGCAGGTTGGAGAAGAAAGGAAAGTGATTAAAGTTGAAGCCCTGAAAGAGGAAGGGAAGAGAGAGGAGTATGTGGAGAAAATAAAGGAAAAGTTGACGAATGTGGAGGAAATAAAACATCGAAATTTGCACAAAATATTTAGTGAAAACCGCGGAAGAAACGTTGGGAGTGAGATGGAATGGAGGAACCAAGAAGAAGCACCTTATGTGGTGAAATGAAGATGTGGAGAGAGCAATGGGTGAAAAGAATAAAAAAAATATGAGAAGGGGGTTGAGAGGAAAGAACAGAAACAGAGAAGAGCTGAATATTGTGAGAGCAA
>JABUQX010052688.1:0-7500 GCA_015478945.1 Trachelipus rathkii | reverse complement strand
ACTGTGAGTATAATAATGATGAACTTCAAATTTAACAGGAAAGGAATGAAAATATTAAATTTTTGAATTAAATTTATTGCCTAGAGAGAGTGGCGGGGGGAGTTTCTGAAAAAATTCTGACGACAAATATGTGAAAGTGCGGAGAATTCAAAATAGTAAGAAATGGTTGAAAATACACTGCAAAAAACAACTACTGATAAGTTTCAAGTGGGTTTACCATTTAAAAATCAAAATCTACAATTTCCTAATAACAAAGGTCAGGCTTAAAGTAGAATATTTTCAAAAAAATAAAAAAAAAAAAATTTTAAAGAAAAAGAGTATTTTTCAAAATACAAAGAAAATATTGATGAAATTTTAAAACCTGATTTTTGCAGAAAAGGTAGAAAAGGATGAACTTCTAAATACTGAAAGGTTTTCTTTACCACACACCATAATGTTATTCATCCGCACAAACTGAAAATGCTTCCTTATCACACTGAAAAAATTATTTATTTGCATAGACCAAAAAGTGATTGTCACAACGAAACTTTTTTGTCAATATAGCACCACACGAATTATGGTTAACATAACCAAGCTGTTTTTGTTACCATAAACGAAATAGGTGTGTAACCGTGACCAAAAAATTGGTAATAGTAACCAAATATTTCTTACACTAACGAACATTTAGTCAATTTATTTGGTTGTGATTATCAAATCATCATCAACAAAACTGAAATTAGTTACAAGGACCACAAAACTTTAGTTGCATCAACAACACTATTGATTCTCACAATCAAAATTTATTTGTAATAACCTGTTTGATTTATTTATCATGATCAAATATTTTGTTCGGTTAACCAAAACATTTATTAGCAATCAAAGTGGGAATTTGGAATTTGGCAATTGCAACTGAATTTTGGTTAGATTTACTAAATAATTATTTTTAGTTACATAATGTATAGTTATAACTGCAAAAGTTTCGTTGGATTTACTAAATATTTATTTGTTTGTGCTAGAATTTGGTCACTAGGACAAAGGATTGTGATTCGGTTAACCAAAACATTTATTAGGAATCAAAGTGGGAATTTGGAATTTGGCAATTGCAACTGAATTTTGGTTAGATTTACTAATTAATTATTTTTAGTTACATAAAGTTTAGTTATAACTGCAAAAGTTTCGTTAGATTTACTAAATATTTATTTGTTTGTGCTAGAATTTGGTCACTAGGACAAAAGATTTTGATTCGGTTAACCAAAACATTTATTAGGAATCTAAGTGGGAATATTGGTTACCTTAGCAACAAATATGGTTAGATTTACTAAATAATGTTTAGTTACAACAGCAATATTTTCGTTGGATTTACTACATATTTATTTCCATTTGAGCTAGAATTTGGCTACTAGAACAAAAGATTTGTAACTATAGCATTCTTATATTAGTTGCAACAAATATATTACTGTACTCTACAGTAAACTTTGTTGATTTGATTTATTTATGATCATCATATTTTATTTATCCACTGTAAATATTTGGTCAAAGCGAAATACTGATTTAGTTAGGAAAATTAAACTCTGTAGGTATAATGGAGAATTCACTTGCCAAAAGTTAAATTAATAGGAAAAATTAACGGTACAAATAACTATAATCTGCTGAATCACCAAATCTATTTTCCTTTATATTTACATTTTAAATAGTGATTAAATTTTTACAATTAATTTTATCACAAAGAAAATCTCAGATCAATCGATACTGAACACCTGAGCTTTTCTTTATAATAAAATTCTATATAAAAATGAGCTCTTCAGTAGGTTAATATCACAAAAAAAATGTGTTTCATATTAAAGTTATTTGTACCGTTAACTATTCCGATTAAATTAAAAAGTTTTAGCCTGTGAATTTTCCATTAAACTTACAAATTGTAATTATCGTTAACTAATCAGTTTTCAAAACCAAATATTAACAACTGATAAAGAAAATATGATCTTCATAAATAAAATACAATGCTTGTGCAATTTTTTATATTTTTTTTGTAAGGAATAATCGTAATTGAAATTACAGATTTTAAATTACTAATTATCACAATTAAGTAAATCAGAGTTAAGTTAATTTTACATTTACCTTTTCAGATATTTGAAATAAATTTTATGTAACAAAATATACATTGCTTACAAATTATAATTAGAGCAAAGAAAGTACTTCAATGCTCAAGTGTTAACATAATTGGCAACAGAGGATGAAAAAAAAACAGGTGCAAATGATTTATATAATAGAAACGAAAATAAAGACTACAGAACATTTTTTAACTGAATATAATAATAATAATAATAATAATCATAATAATAATAATAATCATAAAGAATAATAATCATAAAGAATAATAATAATCATAATAATAAAGTATTTATCATATATTAAAGATTCCACTTAAAAATTTTTTACCACCAATAAAATTCAACTTATAGGAGTTATAATCGACACACTCGGAAAGACATGATAGTGATAGACTTTTATTTTCGGGTTTCTCAATTTCATAAGCATGAAAATGAGTGTTAAATTCAAGCGTTCTGTATGGCTTACCACAAAATATTAAACGGGGAGGATCATAAACAAAAATGTAAATTATTTCAAAAAATATTGGCATATCATCTTTAAGTGCATTAAACAAAAAATATTTTGATTTATAGGTACGGCCATTAAAAATAACACGACGATAAGCATTAAACCTTTCCCCATAAGTTGATAAACTTGCATTAAGACGTACTATTTCAGGAAAATCCATTACATTTATTTTTTCTCCACAGACAAGAGTATCATCCAAACATCTGTTGGAAATTAAACGATAAGAAAATTTTAATTGATATTTAGTAGCAATTGTTTTAAGTAGATTTCTTCTACACTGACTAGTATTACTAATTAATTTCAACTCTCTATGTTTCGCTTCAAATCTCATACACCATAAATTAATAAGAGGACCATATTCACAAACCATCCGCGGATAGTGCACCATAAAATGATGTTTAGGCTTTAAATTAGAATCTGAAAATAAATTTAAATACATTTCATGATGTTCTGAAATAAGAGTAGACAGTAAAACATGAATTCCCTTTTGAAGTGTGCTTGAAAATAAAATATCTAAAATTTGTCTAAGTATCAAATACAATTGCCAATGTTTGTCACTGCATGGTATATAACTTCCTATAAGGTAAGGAAATATATTTACAAAGGAAATCATTTCCGATGCAGAAAAACCTAATGAATCTTTGACTAAATTTTCGTGTTTTATGCAAGGTACTGCAGCTTCATTTTCTCCGTAACTGTAAAAACGAATCCTATTATTTAAAGTTTCAAGTGAAAAAATATTTACATTTACATAAAAAAGTATGATTTTACTCAAATCAAAATTACAAACACCCTCAGTTATATCGTGCATTAAATCACCAATAACATTGTCCAATATATGAAAATTTGAAACTTTATTAAAAATGCATTCAGATCTTATACCAGTTTCTGAAGGCGTATTTAATAATACCTCTCTTTCATATTCATCTTTCCTCCTCAGTAATAAAATGTCTTCCGTCATTTGTCTTTGCAAGATTTCCTTACTCGCTTTACAATGCCTACAGTAATAATTCGCATTAAAACTTTGAACAAACCCTCCAATTGTATTCATAGCTAAATTATCACCAATAAGTGATATCAGTTGAAAATAAATTTTAAAGTTTCCATTACCGATTTTCACTTCAATACCTTCTGCTTGCAAATAATTTAAATCTTTTATCATCTTGTTGAAAATAATTTCGTTATCAAACATTCGCATATCTGATGAATAAGATAACATTAATAAAAAAATATTTTCTAATCGCGATTGAAACTCTTTAGGAAAACATCGAACAGAAAAGTAAAATGCTCCTATTTTGTTCTTACCAGCATGTGAACCCAATGGATTGCCACATTCAAAATCATCATAGTAAAGAAGGAGTGGAAAAATTCTTCTTCCTGGGTAATTTAATTTACTAGTGGCCATATTCCCATTACTAATATCATTTAAAAGTACAGACTCTGAACAAGAATCCATGTATTTACATGCAATATCATAAACGTTGTCCATCGAGAACAAACATTTTAAGGTATCGATAATAGGAATATAACAAATACGAATGGGAACTTTTTCTATGACTGTTTTAAGTTTATATTTCTTCAGTTTGGTTTTATATCCTATCGTTATAAGCTGAGGATCAACATACACCTCTTTTTTACGTAGATACTTTAAAGTTAAAAATTCAGTACGAAATACTGAAAATGGATTTTGAACGCTATTAAAAACCTGTTCTAGAGCATGCGAGTCCATATCACGAAAAGTAGAAAGAATTTTGTGTTTAAGCAAGGGCAAGAATGATGAATTAAAAATTAAATTCTCAGCTTGGAATATTTCCTCTCTAATTTTCTTTCTTGATGCAAAATCATTATGAAATTTTTGAGAGACAAATTGCAGAATTTCTTCCTCGAATTTACTTTGTAGGGCTGAAACATCATATTCTAAAAAAGAGACTTGACATTCGTCTTTCATTTCTAAAGGATGAGAAAATTTATCATTAGATAGATTAATATTTTGACGTATTAAAGTAGATTGAATAATGTTACTGGAAGCACCGCTTGAAGACTCTAAAAGATTATCATTATTAGAACTAATAAAATCATTTTGTGAATTTTGTTTTGTTTTTTTGTAATTTTGATTAGAGTTTATAACTTTTAAATTGGAAAGATGTTTTTTCAAATGTCTTTTAAAGGGCCATTTTAAACAAAATTGCTTTTGGCAATTACCTTGCCCACATATAAATTTACTTTGAGAATACTGCTCTGGGTGAAAAACTTGCAAATGTAATATCAAACTAGAATCACTAGGTACTTTTCTCTTACAATAAAAGCAAACAAAACTAAATTTAGCAATTTCCATTTTCTAACTATAAATTTTAAGGTTATCAAAATTTTAATCCGAAATTTCGTCAGTATTATATGATGTTATATCTGAAATTAATTCGCACACATCAGAAACTGTCTTATCCCACTCAGTTGTAATTTCAAAAAAGAACTTCTGTATAAATAACCAAACACTTTCAGATTCCATAGGGTATTGAAGGTGGAAAACATGAAAAGCTTTAAAGCAGTTTTCAATTGCATTTAAGGGTGAATCAAATCTGTATAGCACTTTATTCATAACCACGTAGTAATGCACTGCATTCAGAAGATCTTCTCCCTCAATAATTACAAATGGCTGCATGTGTAATGACATCTCCCCAAGCTTTTCCTGTCTTCGAGAAATGATGTTAGGAATATCATCTGCAATCTGAAAAAGAAATGCATTAATATTAGAATGGAATAAATCATAATACTAATATCCTCAGCATTCTGAAAAAGAAATGCATTATTAAAATGGAATAAATCATAAAATTAACATTTTAACTTTTTAAGGGATATTGTGAGTAATAAAAGTAAAAAGGGAATATATTTTTAATTTAGTAAAAAGTATAATATAAAACTAAATAATAAAATTACCAGAGCATGAATCATGAAAGCCTCTTGCATGTCACCTTTCGAAGGTTTCCAATTTGTATTCTTTTTGGATGGAAGTGCGACTTTTTTGGGTTTTAGCAGCAGGGGTAATAAATACAGAAGAACAGCATCTTCTCCTATAAAGGGAAATTTTGAAAGAAAAAAATATAGCTGGATTTTACAAATTTGGTTTAAAAAACTTTGGCTATTTAAACAAAAATATCAATCCTCGAAATAACATAAGCAATAACACTGCCTAAATACGTACTGGAAAAATTACCATTACAATTATCAAATCCAACTTTATAACTACATTAACTTCTTACAATTTCCCCTTTTTATATAAATAAATTTCTACTTTATTCAAAATATTCCTTTAACTTAAATGCCAGATATTATCAATTCATTATGTAAATATTAGCACGAGATGTCAGTCACGATTAAAGAAATCAAAACTGTTAAATCCCCATTTTATTATACGAGCCCAATTTCCACTATAATTTAAAAAAATTGTTTGATAAAAGATTCCAACTACAACCTCATCTCTGAATAAAAAAAATGGGATGTCTATTCCTACTAAAAACCGAGTGCCACTGAAGGAGACTTACACCCATTCCTAAAATTATGCCACTAAAAACGACTTGAACCTTTTCTTATAACTTATATTTGAAATGAAAACATTTGCGTACATATATTTGATTTCATAGCTATAAAATAAAAATAATGGTGGAGTGAAAAACCCATTCAAAAATACTATGATAAAATTATTTACACATGTAAATATGACCATTACTTCATACTTAATGATTAATTACTAATTTGAAATACGTAATAACACATGCAGGCATTAATGATAATACAAATAAACAGAAAACTACTAACCTTTTGAACCTTCAGGGTGAATATTTTTCAAAAGGTTGATCCATGTTTTATGTTTGATTCTGTTCATCATTAAGTGTTTAATACTCTCTTTATTCAAATTCCATTTGAGATAAAATTTAGATGATGTTCCAAACATAGTTATAAAATCAATACTTATCTATAAATATATATATATATATATATATATATATTATATATATAGATATATATATATATATATAATAATATTATAATTATATATATATTATATATATATATATATATATTATAATATATATATATATATATATATTATATATATATATATATATTATTATTATTATTATTAGTATTATTATTATCGCCCTCTCTCCCCAAGAATGAGGGTAAGGTGCGTTATTGCATCGGAAAAGAAAAGTAATAGAAGAACATGACACAGTCGAAAAGAAAGCCCAGCCTTACCGCCCTCTCAATATCAATTAGCGGGAACCCGTCGCCGTCAGAAAATCCACCCTAGAGCTTTACAACGGAACCGCGACGGATCCTCACTAATTACTATGTAATCGTCAGGTGCCAAGGCGTCATCCCTGACCAGGTGGCCAAAAAGCCACGCTCACCTCACAACCACCCCGCCCATTCATTTCCTATCACCACCATTTCTCTCGCCTCTACCAAACTCCACATTTCTTTCCTCCAGCATCTCCTTCAACTGCATCCCATCCTTTTTCTTCGGTCTCCAGCCGGTCGATTCCCAGCACACTCGCCACTATACATTCGCTTAACAAACCGACTATCATCCATCCTTTCCACATGACCAAACCATCTTCAACATACTTTCATTTATTTTCTCTTTCGATTTTACCCATTTCTTCACACCCAACATCTCTCTTCTAATACGTTCATTCCTCTCTTTATTAAAATTCTTTTCACACCTAAAAACCCCCTAAGGTTTGTCCATCTGAAAACACGTGGAACCTTAGATATTTTAATAACCTTCTTATTTCCCCAGACCATAGTCTCCGACTTACTATACATTAACCCACAGGTAACACATACCCTCATGTAAGACCCTAGCGCCACTCTAGACTAGTCCCCTTTCACAATTCTTTT
>JABUQX010052687.1:17500-21383 GCA_015478945.1 Trachelipus rathkii | reverse complement strand
AGTTGGCCTTGTATGGAGCTTTCTGCATATAATGCAATCTTTTAGGATCTTCTTAATACTTCTACTTGCTCCAATGATATAGTACTTTTCTCTTAAAGCATTTAAAACTGTTTGTTTTCCTAAATGTCCATTAATTCTATGGTAATGTCTCATTATTAACATTGTAACATGACTATTTGGCAAGATAATTGGATGTTTAAAATCAAAGGATACATCATTCAGATTTTTATTCCTCCCACCTACTCTTAATATTCCATTATCATCTATAAATGGTAGGAATTTTGCCAAAATGTGCCTTTTTGGCAAGGCCTCTTTCTTTTTTATTTTGTATTGTATATCATGAAATTCTTTATTTTGTACATATTTGTAAATAGCCTTTTCTGCATCTTTAAATTCTGTGATTGTCATAGCACCTTTATTCCAGGCTTTTTTATGCAAATTTTCTTTAACTCTTAAAATCCATGCTACTTTTGTTTTTAATTTCATCCAATCTGACACAGAATTTATGAGCTTGTCTGTTGAACTTTCTTGTAGTTGTATGGCCATCACTGGTTTACTTTTTATAATTTCATCATTTTCATCATCTAATTTATTTTCTTTATTTTGCTCAGGCCATTGAGCTTTGTCTTTGTACAAAAATTCTGGACCAGTGCTCCATAGTTTATTGTTCAAAAACTCATTTACAGATATCCCTTTACTTGCTATATCTGCAATATTTAGCTTGCCTGGTACATAATTCCATTGGCTTATATCTGTTTGTGATCTAATATAATTAACTCTATTATGTACAAATCTTTTGAATCTTTTTGATTCATTTTTAATATATTGTAATACAATTTCACTATCTATCCAAAAATACTCTTTGTTTATTTTCATATCTAATTCATTTTTTAAAATTTGATGTATGTTGACAGCTAATTTGGCTGCACTCAATTCTATTCTTGGTATAGTTAACATCAAATTTTTATTTAATGGTATCAATCTTGTTTTAGATAACACCAATGAACAATATATTTCATTATTCTCTCCAATGAATCTTATATATGCTACTGCAGCATATGCAATTTGTGAACCATCTGAAAAATAATGTAATTCTACCCTTTTATACTTTAGACAATTTGGATTATATGGCCTAGGGACTTGAAAATCATTTAGCTTATTAACATCACTTAGCCATTTTATGTAACTTTTTTTTATATCTGATGGAATTTCATCATCCCAATTAACCTTTCTATCGCATAAATTTTGAAATATCTTTTTAGCTACTAGTAGTACTGGACTAATAAATCCTAGTGGATCATATATGGAAAAAATGCAACTGAGTATACTTCTTTTTGTTAATTCTTTATTTTGTATATCTACCCTAGCTTTCATTAAATCTTTTTCTGGGTCCCAACTTAAGCCTAATACTTTTTGTGAAGGCAATCTATCCAAAGTTAAGTTTATTTCTTTAAAATCTTTACTTAAGTCTTGTTTATCAATATTTTCTAAAAATTTCTTTGAATTACTAGCTACTTGATGCAGATTAAAACCACTAATTTTTAAAATTTCTTTAACTTCTTTATAAACTGCTACAGCCTCATTTTCTGATTTCACAGACTTTAAACAATCATCAACATAGAAATTTCTAAGTATGGTATCTTTGGCTAACTTACTGAATTTTTCTGCTTCAATTACATGTGTAGTTTGCTTCAAAACATAATTTGCAATTGAAGGTGAGCTTACACTTCCAAATATGTGGACTTTAACTCTATATTCTTCTGGAGTTTTATTTAAATTACCATCAGGAAACCATAGGAAGCGCTGATAATCTTTATCTTTGTCAAGTACCTGTATTTGATAAAACATCTTCTCTATATCTGCTATGAAAGCATATTTCTCTTTTCTGAACCTTAAAAGGATGCCTTGTAGGTTAGAAATATAGTCTGGGCCTGTGAGTAAACTATTATTTAAAGAAATACCATTGTATGGTAAAGCTGCATTGAATACTACTCTCAATTTTTTCTTTTGTGGATGGATTACACTATGGTGTGTTAAATAGAATCTGTCATTGTTTAATAATTCATGTTTCTCAACTTTTTCTGCAAAATTAAGTTTTAACATTTCATCTATGTTATCACAATATTGTACAAAATATTCTTTATCCTTCAAAAATTTATTTTTTAATGAATACAATTTTGCTAAAGCTTGATTTTTGTTATTAGGAAAATGCTGATTTTCTTTTTTAAATGGTAAACCAACTTGAAATTTACCTGTAATTGTTCTTTGTAATGTATTTTCAACCTTATTTTTCCACCTTTGATCTTCAACACTGTCACAGACTTGTTCAGGATTCTTTTCAGAAAACTCTCTTAAGCAATATTTTTCAAATAAGTTATCATTTTCTTCTTGTATTTGTGTTTTATGACATCTTAAACTCATGAATGCTGGTATACCATCTGGTGTCGAACCTTGTAAAGCCCATCCAAATAAATACTTAACTGCAAAGGGAGAGTTATAATGATGACCTTCTACTACTTCTATTGGTTTTAACAATTTACTCTGGTTCATTCCTATTAATAATCCAATTTTTGATTCTATAAAATTGAAGGGCACATGATTCAAGTATTCTAATCCATTTATATCTTTGATAGATGGACTTTCTTCCATTTTAAAGGGCCAATTTTCTTTGCAGTATATATTATTTATGGTTTCAGATTTCCTCATCTCAATATCATAAATTTCTAGATTATTTAAAATGTATGTTTTTATCTTATGTTGCCCATACATAGTAGTAATATCTATATCTTTCTGAGGTTTCATATATGACATACCTAGTTCTGCAGCTAAATTTAAGTCCATAAAACATGCTGAAGAATATGTATCTAGACCCATGTATGTCTTAATCACTTTATCTTTACCTTTAAGCTTTATTTTAACTGGCACTGCAGGATAAAATAGCTTTCTATTGCTTACTTTTGTTTGAAAGGTTTTTGCTTCATTACTTCCTGATTCTTTTGACTCTACCTTTTTATCTTTATCCTCTAAATTCACAGTGAGTGCTGCTGGTGAGATATTTGAACCATCCTGCTCTTTGGCACTATCTTTTTCTCTATGCAGAAATGTTAAATGTTGCTTATTACATTTTTCACATTTTTCTGGTCTTTTACAATTACTACTAAAATGATTTGATCTGAGGCACTTAAAGCATAATTTATTGTCTTTAATGAACTTTGTTATTTCATCTTGGCTTTGTTTTTCTAGAATTTTGCATTTAAGTATACTATGATTGTCTTTTTTACAAAAATTGCAAAACTGTGATTTATTATTATTATTATTACTACTTTTACTACTACCATAATTCTTTTTATTGTCATTATTATTATTTCATTTATTATTATTATTATTATTATTATTATTATTATTATTATTATTATTATTATTATTATTATTATTATTATTATTATTATTTTTATGGTCATTATTATTTTCTTTTGTATAAAGTGACTTACCTTTTTCACTTTGTAATTTGGCTTGTTTGGGTTTTGTACCAATGCCAAGTTCTCCAAATAGAGGTGTATTCATGATCCTTGCTTCTTTTTCAACAAACTTTGTAAATGTACTAAAGTTTACCTTTTTATTTTCTTCATACATACTATCAACTTTATTTCTCCACTTATCACGCTGCTTGTAGGGAAGTTTTTTAACTATTCTATAAATAGCACCAGTAGAATTCAATTCATTCAATGGAGTAATATTTTCCATTGCATTATTAATAGCATCTAAAAACAAAGAAAAATCTGCCATAGCTTCACCATCCTCATTCTTGATTTCATTCCAGTCTTCTAGCTTTTTTAGATATGTATTAGCAATAACTTGTTCATTTCCATACTGTTTCTCGAGT
>JABUQX010052687.1:0-5000 GCA_015478945.1 Trachelipus rathkii | reverse complement strand
TTATTAATGTTATGATTATAAATTTACTATCAAAAGATAGCAAATTTAAAACTATATTTTAAATAAATAAATTTGTTGAACGAACTAATTTAGATTTATTGTAAAAATTACCAACAGTTTCAATGGTAGTCTTTGGCAACTTTTATCATGTTTGATACAGGATATTTTCCTTCCCATAGAAATTATAATATAAATATAACTTTTTGATTAAAAGATAATTATCAATTTTAACAACTATCAACAGATTCTGTAAATTTTCCTGATTATTTTAATATAAAATTTATGTCTCTAGGACAACCGTGAGCTATGATATATTGGTATTTTAATATAGAAAGCAAGGGTTCATTTGACCCGAAAAAAAACTTGACCTTTCGTTTCGAAGAGGTCAATGATATTTATACAAATGAAAAAGGAACATGTTAGGATCATTCTGATCTAATTACCAAGTACGACAACCTTACAGTACTGGTTTAATAAGGAAGGGAGTTAAAAAAAACTTTCAAATAAGAAAATTCACAAGTTTGAAAGCTTATTTTTTTCAGGTGATTTAAATATTTATAATTATATAACTACTACTTTGACCAATGTCAAAAATTAACAAAATATAGCCCCATATTTTTAGTATAATTAAGGAAAGTTTGAAACTTTGAAAACTTCGTTAAATGAAAGATTTTTGAATGCCGGTTGCTTTATATCACTTTTTGTTTCTTAATTTTGAATATAGAAATTCTCGTTAAATATACAATAATATATTATATATATATTATATAATATATATATATATATATAATATATATTATATATATATATATATATATAATATATTATATATATATATAATTTATTATAATATATCGAAATTAATATATATAATTTTTGGTTGAAACTTGTTTATTGATAGTAGGTGTAGTAACATGGTTAATAAAAGAAATGTGTGAATAATTTTTACCAATAATCAAAGGAGGCTCCACCCCTACCCCATTTTCAGTCGTTACAGGGTAACCCCAGGGGTCTCAAATCTTGGACTTTTAACTATTTATTAGTAAATTTGTAATAATATTGTGTAATTTCAAGTAATCGTAGCCCCAATTATAAAGGATACTTACTCCTATAGATAAAGAATCCAGAATAAAATAAAAAGGCTACTTTTAGCCAAAATAACCCATGCACTTCTAAATAGTATTCGAAAACTTTGGTTATTATCACAATATTGCTGAACGAAATTTGAAGTCGGGGTACTATGTAATTTTAAAAATAAGTAAACGGTAGAAATACCTGTTAATTTAAGGGGTTTTCTGATAACTTCAAGAATTGAGTACCAAAACCAATGTTTCTCTATGGATACTATTTAAGTACTATATCTAAATCTGGAACAAGCATAATTTTGAAAATATATTTTATAATGAATAGTAACATTTCTTATTTGCTTTAAAATTTTAACGGAATAATTATATTATACAACGATGATAAAAAATTTTCACTCGATTTGTGTAAAGGATGGACTCATCCCACAGCGATACAGCCTTTCAACCCGAAAATATACGTACTTTGAAATATTTTATTCAAAAAGGACTACCGATTCACAGAGCAATTTTATTATGGCTAAGTATTTGATTTAATATATTATATATATATATATATAATATAAAAATATATATATAATAATATATATATATATAAATATAATATATATATAATATAATAATATAATATATATAAAATAATTATATATATATATAATATATAGTATAGTATATATATATATACCACATTTCGATTACCGTCATATGTATCTTAAAAACTATTAAGGCTACAGTAAAACGGAATACATTGCTGTTAATTCTGTCCAATTGCTTGGTCTGGAAATGTAAAAAAAAAAAAAAAAAAAAAAAAAAAAAAAAAAAAAAAAAAATATCCAAAAAACTACAATAGCTACAGCAAAACAAATAATACTTTTTTGTAGGTCTGGTAAATTTGGAATATGAATTTTCATTCATAAATAAGAAGAATACAAAATTATTGTATATAATTATATAATATATTAGAAGGCCCTTTTTAGAGAACCTTTTATTGGTTACTCGTTTAAAATAAATAGACTTTCTATTAAATTATGTTTTTTTTTTTTTTTTAACTAAAGAAACCCCAAGGGCTATACCGCACCTTATGGCAGGGATCGGGGTCGCTCGCTGCTTCCTGGG
This sequence comes from Trachelipus rathkii, assembly GCA_015478945.1. Classification (NCBI taxonomy): domain Eukaryota; kingdom Metazoa; phylum Arthropoda; class Malacostraca; order Isopoda; family Trachelipodidae; genus Trachelipus; species Trachelipus rathkii. The sequence continues at coordinate 2,802 of JABUQX010052687.1, read as the reverse complement.
GACTACGGTAGGACTAATTCCCCCCCTCAGGAGTCTCCGGAACCCCCGCCTTGGTATTTGGGTGTGTCCGGGTTCCTTCCGCCCCGCCTACGGTATGAAAACGTCTTCCCCCCCTATTTCCCCGTCGCTCGAGCCCCCCTAATTTGCCGTATTAAAGCAAAATTTATATGACTCAATGTGTTTGACCACTACTCCACGATGACTAAAAGAAGAACCCGGGAAATACTTCTGCTGCCCACGCGTCAGTACGAGGAAACGACGCGACCAACAGATAGTATTCCAGTTTTTTTTTTAGTTCATCGTTGCGTAGCGGTCAACAGCTTTGCACGCTTCATCGCTAGGCCAGGTCGAATCCCAATCATGGTGAAAATTACGATTCAGGGGCCAATTAAATTACTATGAATTTGATTGCAGGTTACATAGAATATATATATATTATATATAATATATTATAATATATAATAAATATGAATATATATATATATATAATATATAAATATATATATATATATATATATATAGATTATATATATATAATATCTTTATATATTATTATTATTTTCTTGTACTTGTTGTAGTTTTAGTTTTTATATATTATACTTTATATATATATATATTATATATATATATATAATGTTATATATATATATAATTAATATAATAAATATAATATAATAATATATATATATATATATATATAATATATATTAATATATATATATATATATAATATTATAATTATAATTTATATATATATACAAATCAACCCTATTTATATCTAGTATAATATATATATATATATATATATTATAATTATATATTATTATATATATATTATATATATATAAATATATAATATATATATATAATAATAAATATATAGATATATATATTATATATAATATATATATATATATATATATGGAATTATTATAATATAATCAATAATTTATATATATATATATATATATATATATAGTATATATATACGCTTCATATGATGCATATATCCAAATAGTATAACTCTTTTTATGGCAAATTAGGATATTGCATTAAAAGTAATATTTTTGAAAAAACAGTATGTTAGAAATGAGTATAAATGTTCGAAAAGTACTACAAACATGTTACAAAAAAAACTTTTCACTTTTTTTTTGTATAAAAAATTTAATCAATTCTCAAAAAAAAAACATCTTTTTGACATTCTGCTTCCAACCTACATGGAATATATATTACATTATAGGTCCTTAAATATCTAATTTCCCCCACCCTCCCTCCAAAAACTGAGTTATCAATTTACGTAATGATTATATTTTTATATAAATAATATATATTATATAAAGATTTATACTTTATTACTATATATATAATTATTATATATATATAATACTACTATATATATATATATATATATATTATATATTATATATATATATATATATAATAAATTAATATATAGATACTGTTTATACAACATTATTAATATTAAAGATATTAATAATAAATAATTTAGCGCTTAGTATATGACGGTTTGTTTATTTTTTATTTTTTGCTTTCTTATGTATATATTTTAATTTATATAGTATATTTATATATATATATATTCTGTAGAGATCATATACTATAAACAATAACTAACTCTTCAGATCTTTCATATATATATAATTAAATTAATATTATAATAATTATAGATTAATATATAGATATATATACTATATATAATATATTAATATAAATAAATAGAATTTATAAGGAAATATATGATGAAAGTATATATAAAGCCTAAAGTGTGTATATTAGTTTAAATATATACTACCCAAAATAGTCAGTTATTTATAATTAATATATATTATACATATAGTTCTATATATTTCCTATATTACGTGCTATTAGGTCTAAAGATACATAATTGTTTGTTCGTGAATCTTTAAGGTGATATATTATATATATATAATATATATATATTATATTAATAGATGATATAATATATTATAATCTTATAATTACCAAAAACGTCTTTTTATATAGGTATGACTCATTATGCTATAATAATGTAAATTTAAAACTCAAACCACTTCTTATCATAGTATATTCATATTACTTGATAAGTAAGCTATACATGTTTTATACTATACTATAACTAATTCATATATAATATATATATTGTATATTAAGTTATATAAAATGCCAAATATATATATTATTATTACTAACTTATAGGCTTGTTGTTGTCATATTTACTTAAAAAAGTTTTAATAACTGATTTTGAAAACACTTCACTTTGGCAGATGTTTACTGTAACCGACCCACATTAAATTAACAACTGAACTGTCAACACAAATATGAAGCTACTTCTAAGCACTTGTTTCTACGAATAAAAAAGTTTGCTAAATCTTTAGTAAGTGAGTGAGTGTATCTTCTGCATATGTTTTTATTTTCAGCTTTCGTTATGTCATGTTAAATTCTGGGTATTTTTGATATATGTTTGGGGTGATTTATATTCATATAAACCGAAAAAGTGGTGAGTATGAGTGTATGTTGAGTGTTAAATGCCCAAATGTATTTGTAACCGTTATATGTGGTGTGGGTGTGTAACGGTTTGGCTTTTTGCTTGTACAACTGTTTCAGTTGTTGCGGTAGGAGGTCGTATACTATGCTTAATTTAGTCAGTATATATATATATATATATATATTACATATATATATGTTTGAGGGAAAGAAAGGTAATATATAATTTCATCTGATAACTCGATTAAATGCAGTACTACTTTATCGGCAGTAGGAAGGTCTATATTATCTATTTAT
>JABUQX010052686.1:0-42392 GCA_015478945.1 Trachelipus rathkii | reverse complement strand
ATATATATATATATATATTATGGATGGCAAAGAAACATGCTCTCTCTGGGGTTTGACCCATCACTCTTCGGATTGCAGTTGTAGTTATGACGATGGATATGTCAAATTTTAGACGCAGGAACAGTGGTCCGAATCTTGGAGAGAACACGTTTTTTTGCCCTCCTGTTTAAATTTCCACACACTTTACATCTAATATCTATTATATTTTGAATTTATTAAGCAATATTAATTTAATTAATGCCTTGTGGCGTAGGAGGTTGACTCGTCGACTCTCATGTGAGAGGACGCTGGATCAATCCTCCGCATAGCAGTCTGGGTTTTGTCTTCCTGGGGGCAAGAATTAAAACTCGGCTACGAACACGTTGGTGGCGCTGGTTTGGGATAGCCGGCCTTAAAGTTCGATTTCCTGTAGTCTCCCCGTGTTACCCTCTGAGAAGGGGATAAAGCACGTTAAAAGTTAAAGTAAGTTTTATATATATATATATATATATATATATATATATATATATATATATATATATATATATATATATATATATATATATATATATATATATATATATATATATATATATATATATATATATATATATATATATATATATCATCATTATCCACCTCCTTTCCCTAGATTGGAGTGAGGCGAGTCCCATGCACCGGAAACAGAAAAGTAGTAGAAGAATATGAAACAAGTTGAAAAGAAAGCTCCCCCTTACCGCCCTGTTTATACCATTAAGTGAGAACTCGTCGCAGCCAGAAAAATTCACCCTAGGGTTTCACAAGACTGCGACGGACTCACTGTGGTATCTCGTTAATGTAGGGTTCATTCCCAGGGCCAGGATCACAACCATACCCCCTCACAAAACCCCACCATTCACTCCTATTATGCACCTTTTTTCTCGTCTCTGCCAAACTCACATTCCTCTCCTTCAGGCATTCCTTTACCGACTTAATCCACTTTTTCTTCGGTCTCCCAGCTGGTCGATTCCCAGCACACTCACCACTATATATCCGCTTAACCAACCGACCATCATCCATCCTTTCCACATGACCAAACCATCTCAATGTACTTTCATTTATTCTTTCATTTACCCCTTTCTTCACACCACACAACTCTCTAATCCGTTCATTCCTCGTTTTATCAATTCTCACACCTAACACAGCCCTAAGATTGTCAATCTGAACACATTGTACTTTATATCTATACCTCTTATTCCAGACCATAGTCTCACTACTATACATTAACACAGGTAACAACATACCTCATGTAAGACCCTAGCGCACTCAAGACTTAGTCCCTTTACATCCACCAACGATTTAATTGCACCAGCCACCTTCCTACCATTCACAACTTTCCTACTACACTCTGCATCATCCGTTCCCTTTTCATCCAACATATATCCTAAATATTTAAACTCAGACACTTGTTCCAGCTGCTCACCATCTAACATAAATATATATATATATATATATATATATATATATATATATATATATATATATATATATATATAAATATATATATATATATATATATATATATATATATATATATATATATATATATATATATATATATATATATATATATATATATATATATATATATATATATATATATATATATATATATATATATATATATATATATATATATATATATATATATATCTGTGAATATTCGCAGGACCCGGAACCTTAATTAAGATAAGTTTTTTAGTGTTTTACCTTTTTAGCTTTTTAAATTTTACGTATTTAATTTATACATTAACATATTTAATGTCGCATATGGCTTTTAGCATTTACGTTCGTAAATTTGTAAGCTGTGCGAGTGTGTGTGTGTGTGTGGATCTTTTAACTTTTAAGGTTTTATATACTTTACATATTTATCGCCGTGCTTATTAATTTAGTTAGTTTCTGTTTTCATTTTTATAAACATAATTTAAAAATAATTTTCATTTTTAAGGTTTTAATAGAATTTATTTGCTTATTTTTTTACTTTATCATTTTTTTTTTCTGTTCGAGATCTGTGTGTTTGTGTGTGTGTGTTTGTTGTGTGGGTACAGGTTTTTCAGTAAAAACCCAATCCAGTGGGCTTTTGGGTGGGCTGTGTGTATAGTCGATTGTGTGTGTTTATTTGTGTGGGTGTCTTTGAATGACTGGACAGAGGGGATGCAGTGGTGGGCGCAGGCTGGGGTTCTCTATTGACTTTGCTAACGTCCGTGGCCTGAAAGCTAACCATGAATCTGTGGAATATCACCCGCTAATCTCTACCTAACATTTTGCCACTGTCTGAGACCCAGCTAGCCAGGGATTCTTTTTCAAATAAACTTAATATCTCCAACTATAACTTTTTCTATAATTTCAGACTAAATGGTGGAGTCTGTGCCTATATAAACATTAACACTCCTGTGTAACACGCCTTGAGAACCTGAATCTCCTAATTTCGATGTCTCATGGCTTAAAATCTTTCTCCCTACTACTACCATTATCTTGTGTTTCTGCCACTGTTCTCCTAAGAACAGATATTCACCTCCTTTTTGAATATCTTACTACTTTCATGAGACTGTTACTTCTTCCATCCAAATGCTAAGATCCTCTCATTTAGAGGATTTCAACGTACATCGCACTGAGAGTTTGAGCTCATCTCATTGATGCAGGTGGGGGGGAGGATAAATCATACTGTATTCTTAACGATCTGGAACAAAGTTAATTAAAGAACCTACACATATACCTCAGATCGTCCTAACCAATTCTTGAACACGCTTGATTTATGTTTTACCACTACTACCTCTTCTCAATATAAATACACCATTTTCCTCCTATCGGTAACTCTGACCACAATCTTGTAGCTTTAATTTCAAAACTTTTCTCCATAGCCCACCCATGCCCCAAACGTACTGGGTACTTTTTAATCGGGCTAATTAAAAAGGCCACCTGCTTTGCAACGATATTTCTGGATAATTCCAAAGCTGACTGGACATGTTTCGCTCACTATTATACGTAAATGTAATCTTATTTATAATTGTTGCCTATTCCATCTTCACTAAATCATTTTTCTCCACAAAACTATGAATGATGAGAATGTTTTCTGCCCACTGTGAGAGAGAATAGTCACCATCGGCATGAAAACCTACTCTGTCACTTACACTCATTCGCTTCAATCGTTGGTGGAGAAGATCGATAGGGTTGCTGCCACCAAAAGAGCAAGACAACCATTTGGCCTTCCCACGATGGGCACACTCTGGTCTGCCAAAACGACTCAATTTTGTACCTGTCTTTCTCCACTTTGACGCCTGATTACCTTGTTGTTCCTCCACTAGTAGCACAACTCTTCGGTCCTCTTTCTCTCTTATCTATCTTGACGATCTATCCTTCCCTCCGCTTCTTCCTGTGTTTCTCATCTTTCTCTCTTCCTGTATCCATGCTGAAGATCGGGTGCATGGGATTCTGAGTATCTATGAACATCAGGAAGGCTAGTGGCCCGGATGGCATTCCCGTGTTTTGAGGAGTGCCTGAGCTGGCCCCTGTCCTGTTCAACTCTACTCTATGCCTTAATACTAGTACATTTCCCTCAGTGCTGGAAGCGCGCATATGTCGCCAATCCCGAAAAGGGTAGCCGCTCTGATCCTTCTAACTACCGTCCTATATAGCTCACTTGTATTCTATCTAAAATCTTTGAAACCTTCTCAACCCTCATTTCCTGAATCATCTGGAGTCTCATTCCCTTTCTTTCAGATCACCAGCAAGGACTTTCGACGCTCGAGGTCAACTGGTACATACTATCCTATCTAACTGATTTATGGTCTTCTGCCCTAGGGACTATGGGGAGTCTTGCTTGGTATCGCTGATCGACTATGGCATGCGTTGCTTCTCTAAGCTCCCTTCCTTTGGGTTTCCCCTTCTTCCTTTTGGCTTACTCTTGTCAAGTTTTTTCTTTCTGGTCGCTCCATATCAAGCACTCGTTGATGGAGCGACTTTTCCCCTCCTTTCCTGTTTTAATTGTGAGGAATTTCAGGTTCTGTTTATCTCCAACTTTATTCTTACTTTTCATCAACGACCCCTCAGCTGTACTTCTAACTCTGTTCACTCTGTGCCGACGACTCAACTCTCCATTCTTCCACTCGTTTCAAATCTGCTCCCTCTTTGCATCTAGAGTTGCCTTCGTCTTCTTTTCGATTCTATTCTTGCCGACCTGGATGGGATTTCCCGGTGGGGGCCACCGCAACCTTGTAAATTCAACTCTTTGAAAACTCAACTTTACATCTCCCCCCAAAACACCTCCTAACTTTCCTATTTTTTTTCGACGGTTCTAACGTCTCACCTGTTGGACAAAATAAACATTCTTGGTCTGAACATAAACAAAAATTTTTAAGACCATCGCCAAGGTAGCCTCAAAGAAGCTGGGAGTTCTGTTCAGGTTGCGGGAATTTTTTCTTTCGAACAGCTCTCAGTTACTCCAGCTATATAAGGCCCTGATCTGCCCTGCTTGGAGTCCTGTTCGCATCTGGGGGCTCCGGCTCCACCCTTCTATTGGATAGAGTGGAGTCTAAAGCTAAGAGACTAATAAACTGTCCCTACTTTCAAACTCTTGACCTCTATCCCTGCGACGACGTTGGCGCAAATTGTTTCTTTAAAGGCCAACCGTATGCTCGTGGTTGGCCGCTCGCATTCCACCTCCATTGCGTCGCCCTCGTAATACAAGGGGTGCCATGTTCTCGCATGAATTTTGCGTGAGCATTGAAAATCCCAGACTCGTTCGTTGTGGTGCTCCTTCTTTCCAGCCACTTCTGTTCTGTGGAACTCTTTGCCATCTTTTGTTTTTCCAATTGCATTTAATCTTCCTCTCTTTAAAACCCACGTTTGCGCTCACCAAAGAGATTTGCGTTAGGCTTGGGTGGGTTTTCATGAAGTTGAAAAATATTCCTTGAAAAGGGCCCAGCCCGTGAGTGGTGGTAATCTGTAAAAAAAAAAAAAAAAAAACAGATATAGATAGTTATATACATATATATATATATATATATATATATATATATATATATATATATATATATATATATATATATATATATATATATATATATATATATATATATATATATATATATATGTAGCAGTGTGAATTTTTTGCATAACCGCGGTTGCGGTTATTTTGCTGTTTCTAAATTTTTATACAACCGCGGTTGTGCAATAAAAACAAAATATAACAATTGCTTTGTTTACTACTACTACTACTACTACTAATAATAATAATAATCATCATCATCATCACTCACCTTCTTTACCCAAGAGTGGGGTAAGGTGCTTCACATGCACCGGAAACAGAAAAGTAGTAGAATAATTAATATGACAAGTCGAAAAAAGCCCAGCCTTTCCGCCCCTTGATACCCTTAATTAAGAACTCGTCGTAGTAAGAAAAATCCACCCTATTGCTTCACGGGACAGCAACGAATCCTCACAGTGGCATCTCGTCAATGTAGGGTTCATCCCTTGGCCCAGGTGGGTCAGAACTACACCAACCTCACAAAACCCCGCCATTCACTCCTATTATGCACATTCTTGCCTCTGTCAAACTCACATTCCTCTCCTTTTCCTTTACTAACGGAATCCACTATTTCATCTGTCACCCAACCGGTTGACTCCCAGCACACTCACCACTATATATCAGCTTAACCAACCGACTATCATCTATCCTCTCAACATGATCAAACCATCTCAATGTACTCTTCATTTATTCTCTCATTTACTCCTTTCTTCACACCACACAACTCCCTAATGCGTTCATTCCTCATTTTATCAATTCTTCTCATATCTAACACTACCCCTAAGATTGTCCATCTGAACACATTGTACTTTAGAACTATACCTCTTATTCCAGACCATAGTTTCACTACTATACATTAATACAGGTAACAACCTACCCTCATGTAAAACCCTAGCGTACTCAAGACTTAGTCCCTTTACATCTACCAAGGATTTAATTGCACCAACCACCTTCCTACCATTCACAACTTTCCTACTACACTCTGCATCATTCGTTCCCTTTTCATCCAACATATATCCTAAATATTTAAACTCAAACACTTGTTCCAGCTGCTCACCATCTAACATAACTTCACACCGAGGACTCTCCTCACTCACAACAATAACCTTACTCTTATCTACGTTTACTTTCAAACCCATCCTTTTACACACCCTGCCAAATCCCTCTACTAATCCTCTCAAACTCTTTTCAGATTCGCCACACAAAAAAAATCATCCACACATAATAGATAGGGCACCCTCCACTCTCTTCCATTCTCCATCATTCTAACACCATCCCCTTCCACCCCACCTCTAATTCTTTCATAACCCCATCCATATACAAATTGAATAACCAAGGAGACATAACACATCTCTGCCTCACTCCGCTATTAATATTAAACCAATCACTTTCAACTCCATTTATTCCTACACACACGCTTCACTATCACGATACATACTTTTGATTCCTTAGTAATACAGCCCTGATATAATAATAATAATAATAATAATAATAATAATAATAATAATAATAATAATAATAATAATAATAATAATAATAATAATAATAATAATAATAATAATAGTAGGAGAAAATCACTTGATTTTTTCAACTGATTTATTGCACTTGATTTTTTTTGCTTTAAAAAATGGTTTTTTGCTTATTTTGATTTTTTTACATATATTTTTTAATTTTTTGTATTCATGGATTTAATTTCAATAGAAATGAATCAGAATAATAATATCATAGCAAGTACTCTGTTTCAAATTTCTACCCTATAAAAATGTCAACAAATATCATGTTTCAAACATGTTTCTTTATTTCTGATGTAATATATTATCATTATTACAAAATGTCACTTTAGTCTTGTTGTTACATTCGGTCATAAACTATAAGCCCTATTGTAAGATTTTGAACTCAGATATAGGGGCCTAGGTTAAAAATAATACTTAATCGAACTTTAAAAAAGTTTGTTTACAAATTATATTTGGCGTGACGTCACGATTCTCAAAAATCCAAAAAATCAAAAATTGATTTTTTTCTCAAAAATCCAAAAATCCCCAACCTGATAATAATAATAATAATAATATTAATAAAAACATGAATATTATTACTATTACCTTGAAATTTCTGCTTTTATATATATATATATATACATATGTATATATATATATATATATATATATATATATATATATATATATATATATATATATATATATATATATATATATATATATATATATATATATATATATATATATATATATATATATAATAAAGAGAGAGAGTTTTTGATAGAGTGAGAGTATATATATGGGTAATCTCTAATAAAAAAAGTAGTTACAAATGTAAAAACCAGTACAACCGCGGTTGCGGTTGTGCAGACCAGTGACAACCACGGGTTGCGGTTGTCAAAATATGTGCGGCTGCTTCGCATTTGCGGTTGCGGTTACTCGATCCATCAGCAATATATATATATATGTCTAGTTATATAGTTATATATATATATATTATATATATATATATATATATATATATATATATATATATATATATATATATATATATATATATATATATATATATATATATATATATATATATGTAGTCTTTCTATATATATATATATATATATATATATATATATATATATATGTTCTAGTTATATGATATATATATATATATATATATATATATATATATATACTTCGTATATATATATATATATATATATATATATATATATATATATATATAGTATATATATATATATATATATATATATATATATATATATATATATATATATATATATATATATATATATGCACAATGTCAATGTATCTCTTACGTCAGCGCAGTCCATACACTCCATTCCACATTTACTACAGTTGGTGTTCCTCCCATCCTTAAAAGGATTTACATGGACTGCCCATTAAGATAAAAACTTTCTCTTTTCATAAGCAACTCTAACATGAGGAATGAACATCAACAAGTCAATCCTATCCACATTGTCAATATCTTTACAGCAACCAAGCTCTGATACTGAGTCCGTCTAACGTTCGGAACGTAAATCAAGTCGATCAAACCCATGTCAACCTCTCTTATGCATCCAAGCTCTAATGTTAATATAACTGTGGTCTTCTGTACAAGTGTAATAGGGGGTATTATTTTGAGCCTCTTAATTAAATTAAAAAAGTACGTCTTGAAGAAAAGTTAATAAATGGGATTTTATCCGAAATCCTCAAAGAGGCATTGAACAAAGCAAATACTCAAATAAACCTTACAAACATATTGTATTATATTAAATGTATAAATAAAATAAAAAGAGAAAACAACAACCATATGCATGTCAAAAAACAAAACAAGAATAAGAAAAATTAAAAGCAATAAAGAAAAATTATATATATATATATATATATATATATATATATATATATATATATATATATATATATATATATATATATATATATATTAGTTATGGATATATATATATATATATATATATATATATATATTTTTATATGTAATTTATTAACTGCATTGTATCATTTTTCAATCAGATATCGATATATTGGTGAAGTTCTAAAACTACAAATTTGTTTTCTTTCAGTTTTATTGTCAATTGAATATATATATATATATATATATATATATATATATATATATATATATATATATATATATATATATATATATATATTTTTTTTTTTATTTTTTTAGTATATATATATATATATATATATATATATATATATATATATATATGGTGATATTTGGTTTAAAACTACAACCATCATCGATCCATATCTCAAAAACTACAATAACTACAGGGAAAAAGGAATACATTGTTGGAATCCTGGTAAAATTTTATTGCGGAAACTGTAAAAAAAAAAAAAAAAAAATCATATCTCAAAAACTACAATAGCTACAGCGAAAGAAATAAATTTTGGAATCATTTAAAATTGTAGCTAAAAAAATAAATAAATATAATAAATATTATTTTTTTTTTTAGGAGCAGGGGACATAATATATATATATATATATATATATATATATATATATATATATATATATATATATATATATATATATATATATATATATATATATATATATATATATATATATATATATATATATTATTTGTAAAGGTATTACACGGCAATGTAGGGGGCTCGAGCCGACGGGGAACACAGGGGGGGACGTTTTCCATACCCCGTAGGGGAGGGGCGGAGGAACCCCGTGACACCCAAATACCAAAGAGCGGGGGTTCCGGAGACCCTCCCCGGAGGGGGGGAATTAGTCCTACCCCGTAGTTCCCCGGAAGGCCGAGAGACCCCGACTCCTGCCATCGGTGCGGTATACCCTTGGGGTATTCTTTAGTTAAAAAAAGCAAAATTTAATAGAAAGTATTTATTTTAACGAGTAACCAATAAAAGGTCTCTAAATAGGCTCTCTAATCATATTACTATAATTATTAACAATAATTTTTTTTTTTTTTATTTTTTTTACATTTTCCTATCTAAAATTTTACCATATTCCTAAATTTTTTTTTTTCGCTGAAGCTTATTGTACTTTTGGAGATATTTTTTATTTTTATTTTTTTACATTTTCCGCACTAAAAATTCTACCAGCATTCCAGCAATGTATTCCTTTTCCCCTGTAGCTTTGTAGTTTTTGAGGTATGAGTTGTCGTTTTAAACCAAATTTCACCGTTATTTTCAAACATCTATTAAATCCATTGTCGTTATGCCAGAACAACGTTCATATTTTAAACGTGCGTAGGCTACTGAATACGAAAAATAACAAAATTATCAATACGTATATTCCAAATAGTTTACATTTCTGAGCTTCACCAAATAAATTATAAAAAGTCATTAAAATTTAAAATAAGTATATATCGATATTATATGGAATTGAAGAAATTTTTGCTGTTAATGAAATACATCTTTCCCATATATATATATATATACCACAATGGCATATAGTATATATATATATATATATATATATATATATATATATATATATATATATATATATATATATATATATATATATATATATATATATATATAGGTATATATATATATTAAAGAGATGCCATAGTAAGGGTCCGTCTCGGTCCCGTGAAGCTCTAGGGTGGATTTTCTGTCTGCGACGAGTTCTACTAAAAGGTAAAAGGGGGTGTAAGGCTTGGGCTTTCTTTCGACATATACTCTTACTACTTTTCTTGCTTTGCATGTTAGATACACCTCACCCCCAGTCTTGGGGAAAGAAGGTGGGTATATTATATATATATATATTAAATATATATATATATATATATATATATATATATATATATATATATATATATATATATATATATATATATATATATATATATATATATATATATATATATATATATATATATATATATATATATATATATATATATATATATATATATATATCAGGAAGAACCGCGAGACTGATCGCGAAATCGCAGCCCGAAAGGTCTACACAGCGAAGATCCAGAGGGTTCAAGTGTTCTTCACCTCCTCCACCTGCCTACTCTCCGGAAGAAGCAGGTTCTCCGGGGCGAGCGTGCTCTCCCCCGGAACCTTGGTCCCGAAGCCCAGCAGGAACAGCCAAACATCAGAAATGTCAAAACCAGCAATGTATCACTATTTCCAAGAACACCAAGGATTTTCACATAGGAGAGGGAAGGGACCGGCCCCCTCCCTACTAATATTAGCCGGAGACATAGAACAAAATCCGGGTCCCAGGGTCTGGACATGTCCAATATGTGAAAGGATAGTCCGACGCAACTCAGTACAATGTTCCCGGTGCCACAGCTGGATACATCGAGCCTGCACCCCGTTTGACAAACTACCAAAAACCGGCCATAGCTGGAAGTACCAAATTTGCAACCCACCCAGCACAATAACCCCCATCACCGATACAGTAAATATACTCCAACTCAACATAAATGGACTTAACAATAAGAGCAGAGAACTGGAACACTTCATGAACAAACACAATATACACATAGCATTAATACAAGAGGCACACCTTCCCCCAAATATCACAAAACCCACATTCTATAAATACGACTCAATATACAAGGAAACAAACCCCCCACAACACACCCTACTAACCTTGATACACAAGTCCATAACATACTCTAACACCTCCACACAAACAACAACACTAATAAACAACAACATAAAAACACAATCAATCACAATCAACTTAAACAACAAACCATACAACATTATAAACACATACTACACACAAAACATTGACCAAAACCTCAAAACATCACAAATCAATAACAGAAATACTCTAAACAAAGCCATAAACCACATTACACAAACAATAATAAAAGCTGCCAACAAATACATACCCAAGGGATACATAAAAGAATACAACCCAACACTGACCCCAGTAATAGAATCATTAATCACACAAAGAAACAAACTCAAAAAAACACTCTCAAACAATATTCAAAATAACATACAAGTAACAAACCGTAACTCGAAAATCACCGAACTTACTAATACCCATAACACAACAAACTTCCAAAACCACCTAACAAAGAACATCAACAACACAAACAGCACCAGAATGTGAAAAACAATAAAAACTTTACACAACTCAAAAAACACAACACCACAAACAGGCCCAGACAACATATCCAATATACACCTAAAACACCTATCACAAAAAAACAATAGAATATCTCACACTCATATTCAACAAATCCCTACAACTAAACTTCATTCAACAAAAATGGAAAAAAGCAATCATAATACCTAAGCTAAAGCAAGGCAAAGACCCAAACGACCCATCCTCATACCGCCCAATATCACTACTATCCACACTCAGCAAACTACTCGAAAGACTCATTCTAAATATAATAAACCCATACATACCCACCCACCTCATCATTCCAACACGGATACAAACAACAACACTCAACCACAACAGCCCTCACAAACATTATCCAACCCACAGTCAACGGCCTAAACAAAAAACCCTATCACAAAACAATACTAATAGCAATAGACATAAACAAAGCTTTTGACACAGTACCTAGACACAACCTAATAGAAAAAATCATTAACACACAAATGCCAAACAACACAAAAAAATGGATAGCCAACTTTCTCTCAGGCAGGACAGCCACAGTCAAACACAGAAACGTGGAATCAAAAACAGTTCACATACAAAACGGAGTACCCCAAGGAGCTATACTATCCCCCACACTTTTCAACCTATACACATCAGACCTACCAACTCCCACTACTACAAACACAAATGTCACTACATATGCAGACGACATAACCATAGCAACCACCCACCAAAACCTAGATACAGCCATAATACTAACACAAGAATACATAGAACAAATACAAACTTTGTTAAACAACAGAATGACTGCATCTCCCAACAAGTCCTCTGGGACCTTAATCACCACAGACAAACATCCAGCCAACGCACACCTCTACATCCTACTAAACACTCCAATACCCTTAAACAAAACGCCAAAAATACTAGGTCTAACGATTGACACACATTTAACATTCTCAAAGCACATCCAAAACACCATATCATCAGCGAACAGAAAACTAAACATCTTAAAAATAATAATAAACTCAAACATAAACAATAATAAAGACCTATCAATTACTACATACAAACAATTCATAAGATCTACACTTAACTACGCATCAAACATATGGCTCCCGCATCTATCGAACACCAACCTAAACAATCTACAACAATTTCAAAACAGAGCTCTCAGAATCATCACACACTGCACAACTACAACCCCACAACACCTACACAATGAAACAAAAATCCTTCCCTTACACACTCACCTCGAAATGATAGGAACCCAATTCTTTACAAAAACTACCACACCTACTCATCCTTGCCATACATATCTATCAAACCCAACAACACAGCGTCTAAAAATTCCCAAATCCTCCACAGCAAAATATTACAAAGAAATTCTAAACACAATTCCACCTAAACCACAAAATACAACAACAAACAAACATATCCACACTATCCTAACCGGAAGATATCTAGCAAACCGAACACACAATAAAATAATAAACAATAATCCACCACAGATCTCAAAAGAAAAATGACACTCTCCCCAAAGTAATGCCAGCACACTTAGCCAAACTGAGGTGCGGCCACCACCCAGCACTGCAGGAATATAGGGCCAGATTCAAAATCGGGGACACTCAATCCCCAATCTGCCCACGCTGTAGGACGCGTCCGGAGACTGCAGAACATCTACTAATCCAGTGTCCGGACCTGGAGGCCCAAAGAAGAAGCTGTGACGTTGCTGGCCTGCTGGACCTCTGGACCCGCCCGGCCAGGGTGGCGGGCTTCCTCGCCCTGGTGTGGCCCCAGATATATATATATATATATATATATATATATATATATATATATTTATATATATATATATATATATATATATATATATATATATATATATATATATATATATATATATATATATATATATATATATATATATAATATATATATATATATATATATATATATATATATATATATATATATATATATATATATATATATATATATATATATATATATATATATATATATATATATATATATATATATATATATATATATATATATATATATATATATATATATATATATATATATTTGCTTTTGTGTGGTGAATCTGAAGAAAGTTTGAGAGGATTGGTAGAGAGATTTGGCAGGGTGTGTAAAAGGAGGGGTTTGAAAGTAAACGTAGATAAGAGTAAGGTTATGGTTGTGAGTGAGGACAGTCCTCGGTGTGGAAGTTATGTTAGATGGTGAGCAGCTGGAACAAGTGTCTGAGTTTAAATATTTAGGATATATGTTGGGTGAAAAGGGAACGAAATTTTTGGTGGATGTAAAGGGACTAAGTCTTGAGTGCGCTAGGTCTTACATGAGGGTATGTTGTTACCTGTGTTAATGTATAGTAGTGAGACTATGTCTGGAATAAGAGGTATAGATCTAAAGTTCAATGTGTTCAGATGGACAATCTTAGGGGCGTGTTAGGTGTGAGAAGAATTGATAAAATGAGGAATGAACGTATTAGAGAGTTGTGGTGTGAAGAAAGGGGTAAATGAGAGAATAAATGAAAGTACGTTGAGATGGTTTGGTCATGTGGAAAGGATGAATGATAGTCGGTTGGTTAAGCGGATGTATAGTGGTGAGTGTGTTGGGAATCGACCGGCTGGGAGACCGAAGAAAAAGTGGATTGAGTCAGTAAAGGAATGTCTGGAGGAGAGAAATGAGTTTGTGGGAGAGGCGAGAAGAAAGGCATGCAAAGTAGAGTGATGGCGGGGTTTTCTGAGGTATGGTTGTGGCCCACCTGGGCCAGGGATGAACCCTACACTGACAATATGCCATAGTGAGGGTCCGTCGTGGTCCCATGAAGCTCTAGGGTGGATTTTCTGACTGCGACGAGTTCTCACTAATAGTTATAGAGAGGGAGGTAAGGCTGGGCTTTCTTTTCGACTTGTGTCATATTCTTCTACTACTTTTCTTTTCCGATGCATGTCACGCACCTTACCCCCAGTCTTGGGGAAAAAGAGGAAGATGAAGAATATATATATATATATATATATATATATATATATATATATATATATAGTATATATATATATATATATATATATATATATATATATATATATATATATATATATATATATATATATATATATATACTCTTAAGACTATAAATATTTACATTTTGTGACGAGTACACTTTCAGATTTCCATCAAAATATTGAATTCTTCTGTTGATCATCAACTCAAATCACCATAAAAAAAAAATAACTTCCTTTTGGAAAATTACATTTCATTTTGGGGGAGGGGAAGGAAGGTAGCACTTCGTTATCAAATTTTTTTTTGGGGGGGAAGGTAGGTAAGCACTTCGTTATCAATACCGTTTTTATTACAGATGGGTTCACTAGTTAAAACAAAGTTGATAAATTGATACTTTTATTTTAGTAATGCCTTTATAAACATATTTCACATACTGCACAGTCACGTAACCCATAGTAATCCTATGATTTAGTTCTATCATATAAGGCACAATATATATATATATATATATATATATATATATATATATATATATATATATATATATATATATATATATATATATATATATATATATATATATATATATATATATATATATATATATATATATATATATATATATATATATATATATATATATATTAGCTGTTCATAATTTCTTTTTCTTTCTACCTTTTTGTTTGGTTCTTTTCTCAGCTCCACTTTTAGATTTTGATACTGATCCACTTGTTGTAGGGCTACTGGTAAACATACTGGTTGGCCCACTTGTTCTGGAAGAGGTTCTAGTTCTTTTTTCAGTTCCGGTTCCAGAACCAGATCCAATTTCTTTTTCCTTCCCAGAAGAAGTTCCAGAATTTGATCCGGTCTTAGTATTTTCCTTTTCTAAATGGGTTCACTTAAAACTTCATCAATTAAAAGAATCAGAAGAAATAGATCTTCAGTTTGGCTGTTCGCCGCATGACGTTATAACAGAACACGGGAGATCTCTCTAAATTATAAGTATGTTCGGTGTTCACGCTCCTCTCACCGCAGTTGATACAATAATTTCGTACCGACCGTTCATCAAACCACATTAGAAAAGCTCGTTTGAATTGGTTGACCATTTCATTGTCCACTAAAAACCATTTAATACTTTCTTTTATAACATTTTCCCTATCTTCAACGAGAAGCTTAGCTACTGATTGAAAGACATTTAGATTAAACATGACTTGCCTAATGAACTCACTCTTCTTTTGAGAGCCGTAAACTTTAAGCCAATTCAAGTAAGTTTTTGATTCATCATATTTCCCTTTAATTATTAATAAATAATAGATATTATAACCGTTTGAATTTCTATTCAAGAAATTTTCCCTTTTAAAACGGGCTATTTCTTCCGCAGATGTAAAACACCATTTCATAACATCCTCGACTCGATTCCACTGGCTTTCAACAATTAAAGTTTCAAGGGCAGACAAATTTTGGATTATTATTTTTTTACCAAATCCTTTAAGTTCTTCTTCCGTTAACGGAAACCACTTCAGTATCTCTTCGATATCTTTCAATTTCCCATTAACAATGAGATTCTTATATTCATGAAGCAACTCGTCTTGTGACATGGCCAACTGCTTTTTAAAATTCTCAGCGTTATCTTCTGATAGCTCGCTCCACTTGATGAAATTATCAACAATATTTTGCTTACCTTTTATAATTAAATCACTATAAATTGTATGAATTCTACTGTTGTTGAATATCAAATGCCGCTTAAAATCACGAACATCATCTTTAGGAATATCACACCACGTAATAAACTCGTCAATTTTCTCAAGTTCATGATTAATAGCATACTCACTGCACCTCTGCAGAACAAACTCCTTGTAAGCAAATTGCTTTGTAAATGTCTGACGTTCTTCTTCTTTAGAAAATTCGCACCAATTAACAAAGGAATAACGATGAAAAGTCTTTTAATATCAAAACATTTTTTCACATTACGAATCAATTTAAAAGCATATTCTTTCTTAAAAGTTTTCAATGCTTTATCAGAAGCGAAGAACCAACGGAGAAAGTCCACGATCATCAGTGGCTCAAAGGAAAATATAGAATATCGGTGGGAATCGGACTGTAAGAGGTATTTCTTTTTGCAATCCTCAATGTTGCGAGATGGCGTTGCCCATTTTATAAAATTGTCTATACAAAATACGGATGAGTTAGGTCCTTTTCTTCGGAAATATTTCGTAATTAGTCCTACTGGTATTAGAGACATGATATTTTGCTTAAAATCATCAATTTCTTCCTGCTTAATTGCCCATTTTAATATTTTGTCAGCCAGATCAAAATTACCCTCAAAAATTATCTCACGGAATGTAAAACCTCCATAAGTAGAAGAAATCAAATTCTTTTTAAATTCACTTACTTTATCTTCCTCTAAACAACACTCGATAAATAAATCGGCCAGATCGAAATGTCCAAAGGACAATAGTGCATGACAGGTATACTGCCCTTGTTTGCTGAAGATTTTAACTTTTTCTTTGGGAGTTGCGCTTCCTAAAATGAGTCGAACATTTTCGTTGTCTTCGTAGGTAAAAGTTTTGAACTTAAAAAAATTTTTACTTATAAGTAAATGATAATTGTGTGATCTTCCGTATGCATCGTACCTGATATCATCAGCTTCTTTGACACCCAACACATACCTTTTATACTGAAGAGGACCTTGATTCCATAGCTCTTTTAAAAGAATTCGGTAATCGAATGTATCAGAAAATTTACTTTCGAATCTATCAACAATTTCATGTAGAAGAAAGTAGTATTTTTCCTTAGGTAAATTTTCTAAAACCAATTCAACAGCGTCCAAAAATAAGCCCTGATAGGGCCAATTTAAAAAACATTTGAGAACAGGAAAGACCATTTCACT
Organism: Trachelipus rathkii; assembly: GCA_015478945.1. Classification (NCBI taxonomy): domain Eukaryota; kingdom Metazoa; phylum Arthropoda; class Malacostraca; order Isopoda; family Trachelipodidae; genus Trachelipus; species Trachelipus rathkii. The sequence continues at coordinate 24,822 of JABUQX010052686.1, read as the reverse complement.
ATTAGACAAGAGTTTCTTTCGAATTACACAATCAGAATTAATAAACAGTAGCCACAACATATCAAAATACGGCTCACAAAATGCAAAAAAACATGAATTATGTTGTACAAATGACCCAAACGGTGTGAGAGATATTTTGTCTACAACCATACGGGCTACTGAGTTTCTTGCTGGCATATTCATCTTTTTCCAGATGTTTATAACAGCCACCTCGTTGCGACTTTCTACGGCAATCGCGTATGCGTGTGTAAGCACATTATCTGGTGTTTCCGATAACCTAAAAATACTTCTCACTTTACCAATCTGGTAATGGTGGTAATGATACCAAAATTCCAGCATTTTATCTTGAGGGTTATAAGTTTCTGGAGCTTTGAGTTTGAATTGAACTCTTCCTTTCTCTGGAAGCTCTTCAAATAATGAGGGAACAATATCCGTAAGAAAATAACAGCATGCTATCTTGTATCGCAAATAAAGGCTAAGACTACTCTTCCGAACTAAAATTCTTGCAGCCTTTTCCTTATCAATAGTACCTTTAGTAGTAAAGAGTGAACTCTTCAAAAAATTCTTGCTAAAGCAGAAAGAAAATCCAAATTCTTTTTTGTGATATTTGGCCCATTCAATCATTTTAATCCCGATCATTGGGATTAAGTTCAAAGGTATTGTTTGCCTCAAATTATAAGGAATATCTTCTAATACTTTTTTCAATTTCTTTTGTACAGATTGATAAAATTCTTCGAGGGAAGATTCATATTTCGTGAAGTCGCTGTCCTTAAATTCGGAGTTAAAAATTTCGTTTTTCAGGTCCGGGTGATTGGCGAGAACGATCGCAACTTCAATCCCACAGAGATCTCGCAAAGCTGCAACCATTTTCAAGAGTCCAAATTTTTTGAATCTGAAAAAAACAAAAACATAAATAATTTTTTTTTTTTTTTTTTTGAGTGGGTCTACAAAGATTGTCACTGCTCACTAGAATGCGGCAATATTGGGACAGGAGGACCCGTCTCGGACCTCTAAACCGAACGTAGACCGCGGAGCTGTGGAAAATGTTAAATCAGATTTAGCAGATGGAGTTCGAGAAGGACTGCGGTAATGCTGGGAGCATGTATTCGTCGCTGGGACGATCTGAAAACTGAACGGGGAAAGGAGTGGTGAAGAAAATGTCAAATCCTATAAAGCAGAACAAGTTCGTGAAGGAATGCAATAATTGAATTAAAACGGAAAGATGGAGAGTCAGCTAAGAGAGAAGGCAGGTGTTCATCAGGGAGCCTGGAGCGTAGGAAGGGGAAAAAACTTTTGCCGGAGAATGAAGAATGCAAGGCAGTCTATGAAAATATGCCGAGTAGTACTGGATGTATGAAGTTTATGAAACATAAAGGTAGGAGGGGTTTCTTTGAACATGAGGTGGCTATAAGTAAAATTTGTGTGGCCGATGCGAAGTCGGGTCAATACAACCTCTTGGTGACGTTTATGGCAGCAAGAAGAAGGGCAGGTTTTATGAGGCGGAGCTTTTGCCAGTGATTATCTTGCTTCCAACGCTCCTGCGAGGCGGATCGAAACAAACTGCTGTGGGGCGGGTAATCAGATGAAGGAAGGTGGTGCTCCTTCAGAGCATTGGGGAGAAACACCGAGCTGTCGATGTGGGTTGTAGAGGAAAGCTTAGCATGCCTATCAGCTTCTTCATTACCAGGAATTCCGACATAAGATAGCAATATTAGAGACATTTGTCTGGTATGGGCGAGGTCGAAGAAACGCTGGGCAATAAGGATAAGGGGATTTCTGTGTTCAGATTCAGCAATGCCAAAATTGAGCTACGAGAATCTGAATAGATGGCATAAGAGAGGGGATTGATAATGTGAATGATCCTCGAGACAGCCAGCAGAAAAGCAGTAATTTCCACTGTAAACCCTGAAGAATGAAAAGGGAACATATGAAAAACTCTGTGGTCCGAAAACACATCCAGGTCTCCAACACCCTCCCCAGATCTCGAACCGTCCGTGTATTTAAAACGGGAGTCCGTGTGGGTGACCCAAGAAGGGGAGGGATGCAACTTTTAAAGGTGCGGGATGGTAAAGGGACTTAATAAGTTTGGATAACTCTTAACAGAACTTTGGAGCTGAGAAAATTCTATGAATGTCAATATCAGTGAACGTAAATGGAAGAGCTTCAAGTAGGGATATATTGAGACGGGAAAGGATACCGACACCGTAACTGCAAACGGCCGGTTAAGAAGGAACTTACACCGCACGTTGAAGAAGTGGGTTAGCGCCGATGGAGATGGGGTCTGTAGACGGATGAATGACCTACACATCAGGTATTGTCGAAGAAGGGATAGAGGCATGGCGTTGGTTTCTGACTTCAGACTGACCTTCGGAGAGGAACGAAAAGCGCCAATCGCGATATGCAAAGCGAAATTTGGTACGGGATCAAGGAAACGTAAGTAAGAGGGACTAGTTTGGCCATATATCGTACTGACAAAGTAATTTTGATCGAATAATGGCTGTGGATAGCCATAAGAGCCTTCGTCTCTCAGCACCCCATTTAGTGACGTCAGGTGACGAAGCAGTGTATGTGACTGGTATGGTATGGGGGACCCATAAAGAGTCAAAGATGGGTTATATATATATATATATATAGAATATATATATATATATATATATATATATATATAGTATATATATATATATATATATATATATATATATATATATATATATATATATATATATATATATATATTTCTTTTTTTATATTTACATTTTTCTTCCTCAAGATTGAGTGTTTGGTGCTACAAGCATCGGAAAAGAAAAGCAGTAGGAGAATATGACAAATATATCAAAAGAAAGCCCAGCCTTACTGCCCCCTGTACCATTAATTAGTAAAACCTGTCACAGACAGAAAATCCACCCTAGAGCTTCATGGGACCGCGACGGACCCTCACTATGGTAAATCGTCACTGTAAGGGTTCATCCCTTGGCCCAGGTGGGCCACAACCATGCCCCCATACAAAACCCCGCCATTCTCTCCTATCATGCACCTTTATTCTCGCCTCTGGCAAACTCACATTTCTCTCCTTCAGACATTCGTTCACCGACTCAATCCACTTTCTCTTCGGTCTCCTGTTTATTTGTCTCAACACACTTCCACTGATACATCCGCTAACCAAACTGACTACTCATCCCCACACCCATCAATTGATACTTATTATTCTCATTTATCTTTTTATTATTATCTTCATTATCCTTAACAAAGTTCTTGCATTTTTTTATTTATCTTCATTATTTAAAGAATAAGCCCAGACTATCCACTGAACACATTAACTTTAGATCTATACTGCTTATTCCAGACCATAGTTTCACTACCATACAATAACACAGGTAACAACATACCCTCATGTAAGACCCTAGCGCACTTCAAGACTTAGTCCCTTTACATTCACCAACGATTTAATTGCACCAGCCACCTTCCTGCCATTCACAACTTTCCTACTACACTCTGCATCATCCGTTCTCTCATCCAACACATACCCTAAATATTTAAACTCAGACACTTGCTCCAGCTGCTCACCATCTAACATAATCTCACACTGAGGGGACTGTCTCACTCACAACCATAACCTTACTTTATCTACTTACTTTCAAACCCCTCCTTTGCACAACATACCCTGCCAAATCTCTACCAATCCTCTCAAACTCTCTTCAGATTCACACAGAACCAAATCATCCTGCATATAATAGGTAGGGCACCCCTCCACTCATCTCCATTCTCCTCTAACACCATGTCCTGCCATCCCCACCTCGAGTTCTTTCATAAACCCATCCATATACAAACAATAAACCAAGGAGACATAATGAACACAACCCTGTCTCACTCGCTATTAATCCTAAACCACTCTCCATTGCTCCATTTATACCTACACACGCTTCACTATCGTCATACATACTTTATTCCATTCAGAAGCCTACCACCAACACCATATATCACTAATACCTGCCATAAAGCTTCCTATTAATCCTATCATACGCCAGTTGCAAATCCATAAAACCTAAATATAATTTATTCTTTACTCTCATTTTCTCAATCATTTGTTTCAATGTAAAGATTGATCCACACATCCTCTACCACTCCTAAACGCACCTTGTTCTTTTCACCAATCAGTCCTTTCAATGTAATGATGCACTCTTTCGGCCAGTATACCAGCATATACCTTCCTACAACACTCAATAAACTTATTCCCCTTTCTAATTTCTACAGTTCCCCTTTCTCCTTACCCTTATAAGGGTACTATTACTGCCTCCCCTCCAATCCCTTGGAACTATACCTCTATAAACGCTTATTACACAACTTCCAACCAATCAATCACCATCTCACCCCCGTTCTTGATCATCATTTCACCAGTAATTTCATCTATACCTGCAGATTTACTCATATTCTTCTCAACTTTTCACTCTATCTATTACCTCCTCCTTACTAATAACCTCATCCCCAAAATACCTATTCCTTCTGTAAATCTCATCAAACCCAATAATACATCACTATCCCCTCATCATTACCTAAGACATTAAAAGGGATTTAGCGTTCTTTCCACACTCCCTTCACATCTATTTCATTTACAAAAGCACCATCCCATTCATTATTCTAAGCAGATTCTCTTATTCTCATTCTTAACCTTTCATGCTTCCTTCCAGAAGAGCTTCTCCTATTCCCTTGTATGTCCTCATTCATCCTCCTCCCAAACTGTTCATTACCTCTTGTTTTCTCTACGTATGCACCTTTTAGTAATTCTTTTTTCCTCCTTATATAATTCCAAGCATCTTTCTTTTGAAACTTCATCATTTGCTTTTAGTACATTCAACCACGCTTCTTTTTTACCTTTAACCGCTTTCATCGCCTCTTCATTCCACCAACTGTTAACATTCTTACTTCCTACTTTAGCACATCCACATACTTCCTTTGCACTACTAACAACTGCTTCCTTCATTTGCCCTCAGACTTGTTCAGTATCAACTTGTTCACATTCAACCGATTTACTAGCGCTCTTACATACTTATCCTTATTGTCTTGTTCACTTAACTTCACTCTTAATTTTACCTACTTCCTTTCGTATCACCTTCCTCTCCATCCAAGCCCCCACTAACTTAATTTTACATAGAACAACATAATGATCCGATAATCCCATTCCTAACCCCTCACTGATTTAACATCCAACACATACTTCAAACATCTCCTCTTCACCAACACAAAATCAATCATACTTTTCACTTCGATACCATCTCTACCTACACCAACTCTAGTATACTTATTGATACTGTTGTGTTTAAAGAAAGTATTACTTACACACATACCTCTCTCCATTCACAGAAAATATATATATATATATATATATATATATATATATATATATATATATATATATATATATATATATAGTATATATATATATATATATATATATATATATATATATATATATATATATATATATATATATATATATATATATATATATATATATATATATATATATATATATATATATATATATATATATATATATATATATATACCTAGATATATATATATATATATATATATATATATATATATATGTGGTGCTCAAGGTCACGTTTTCTGTAATAGCGCGAAATTGAAAATTTCTACAATTTTTATTTACACTGTGAATTATAAACTGTGGCATCTCATGTTCTTAACATGAGATGTATGGTTGGCAACAGTCACTTGCAACGAAAAACTTTCTCAACACACGCTGAGTTGTGTCTTCTATTTCTTACGTTTTTTAGGATTAAAAGTCTTATTATTGCCTGATATCAGGAAGTTTATGGTTCTTTGTGATGTGGTGAGTGTCTTAAATAAATAATTAAATAAAAAAGAAATCTAGTAATGTAAGAAATTTAATAATACGTAATTGCTATTATGACGCAAGGAAATTGTGTAGGCCGTTGTTTGGTGCCGTAGTGTTCGTTTTGGGTGAAAATAAATTATTATGTTATTTCATTTCTTAGCAAGCTTATTTATTGTTAGAAAAACTCAGATTAGCATAAACTTCTTTTTTTTATGATTTCAGATACCTTACCTAGAAACGAACCTACGACCATTTTTTTTTAGCCAAAAGAAGTTATAAAATTCATGAAGGCTTTCACAACTAGGCTTCTTTTGGATGCTATGGTTCCCTACATTATTTCATTCACATAACTTTTCTTTTATGTATACTAATATTTTCTTTATAGAATTATTTATTTATGTAACTTTTATTTTTATTATTATGTTAATTCTGTTATTTAGAATATTTAATTATATAAGGCCAATGATCCTAATTATAGTATTACCTTTTAGGCTTATGGGGTCTTCCGCATAGCTTATTTCTGCAACTTACGAATACAACATTTATGGAGTCAGAATTTTCTTTCAATCCTTGACGTGATTCTACTGACATTATAGCATTGCCCAGAGGCCACATTGGTAACCCTACAGTGAAAAGCCTACCTGAAAATAGGCCCAGACGTCCAGCCTACCAAGATTCTTTGGACCCCATTTTCCACAACTTACAGAAACCAACGGTCCTTTGTGTATACTTCACCTGCAACATTGTCACAGGACCATTTTCATTTTTATTATTATTTTATTGATAAGTTCTTCTTATTATTTAGAGTTTAGGGTATTTTATTATTTTTAAATAGGTCATATATATATATATATATATATATATATATATATATATATATATATATATATATATATATATATATATATATATATATATATATATATATATATATATATATATATATATATATATATATATATATATATATATATACGATATATATATATATATATATATATATATATATATATATATATATATATATATATATATATATATATATATATATATATTTTTAGATAAATATATATATATATATATATATATATATATATATATATATATATATATTATCTTCTTTTTATCCCCAGAAGTGGGGACGTTACGTAATATACACAGAAATAGGAAGGTGTTATTGACTTGGTATAGCCGCTTTCTAGTGTCCTGTGGTAGTCCCCGCATATTTCACTTTTGTATTTTTGCTGTTGTCTTTTTCCATTTTCCTTCCTTATCCTTTTCTCTCCCCAACCTTAGTTCACCACTATTTCTTTCTTCTCCTTCATTCGCCTGTTCTAGTTATGGTAGAAACTGATGACGCCTCTCCCACCCATGCTCCTCCTCATGTTCGCCTTCCCCCTTTCTATCCCTCACCAACCTGAGCTTTGGTTTACAATGGCCGACGCCATTTTACATGCGGCTGGCGATGAGAGGACAAAATATGCATCGTTTTGTCTTCCCTGCCTGAAGAGGTCCCTCTTCGTATTAGGGACTCTCTGCAGAACTTGACCACATCCTCCCCTCCCTATACTGCTTTTAGGGATCTCTTGATTTCACGCTTGGCCCCAACGCAGGAGGCCAAATATGAGGAGCTGCTTCAAAACACTTTGCTGGGAGACCAGAAGCCTTCTGATCTCCTGGTACAGATGTTGTCTTTATTGGGTGGCCCTCCTACACAGCAGGAGCTCGGCATTGTTCGCACTCTATTTTTACAGAAAATGCCAAGGTCCTTGCACTACTTCCTTGCTTCGTTGGATCCGGCTCTCTCTCTGCAGAAAGTGGCAGAGAGGGCAGATTGGTCTTATACGGACTTCTGCTCCCGACACCTCCATTTCGACCGTCTCTGCCCCTCCTGCGGTTCTCTCCCCCCCGTCCAGCTTTGCAACCTGCCCTCCCTTCTTCTTCGACTCTTACAACTCTCAAGTTCCTTTTTCTCATGTCTTTTTCGCCCCTCCCTTCTCTGCTGTCTCTTTCCCTATTGTTACTTATTCTGCTGCTTCTTCATCCTCTTCTCATCCGGTGTTTCCTCCTTCATATCCTCCGGCTGTTTATAGCGCATCTCCTGACTTGGTATCATCCCTATTTTCTACGATAGAGGCACGGCTTTCTACTTTGGAACATGGGATGGCGGACGTTAAGGCAGAACTTCTGTCTATATCCGCCATGCTCAGGTCGCAAAGTTTTATTTTCTTGAGGGCTTTGATGATTTTCCTGTTTTGAGGGTGTGTAGGTTTGTGACACTGCTTTGCAAAGTGAGTTGCAAGTGTGTTTGCATGTTGTTTGTTGGTTTGTGGGGTTGTGTGTGTTTGAGTTTTTGATGGATTCGTGAGTGTGTATTTGTTGGTTGGTTGAGTTTTTAAGTGTGTTTATTGTTTTCCACATTCTGGTGTTGTTCATGTGTTGGATGTTCTTGGTGAGGAAGGATTGGAAGTTGTTTGAAGAATGTGTGTTTGTTAGGTTTATGATTTGGGTGTTTAGTGCGTTGATCTGTGTTGTCATTTGGATTGATGTGGGTGTTTTTGTTCTGAGCGAGTTGCATTGTTTGATTAGCTCTTCTATTTCAAGTGTTAAGGTAGGGTTGTATTTTTTTATGTATCCTCTGTGGATGGCTTTGTTAACTGCTTTTTGATTTGAGAAGTGAAATTTTGTATGGCTTTGTTGAGTATTGATGTGTTAAGAACAAGGTGGAATAGTGTCCATTCTGTTTTTTTAAAGTTTGTGTATGTTCTGATGGGTAGTTTGGTTTTTTGACATTTTGGTATTTTATGATGATGGGTAGGTGGTCGCGAGTTTAGTAAAGGTTTGTGTTACCAGTGGAAATTTGGTGTGAAATGTAACATAGTTGTTATGGCTGGTTGATGTGCACGTTGTGGTTTGGTTTTGAGAGGGTTTCTTTGTTGCTGTTTGTGTTGTTTAGGATGTTGAGGTTTTCAAGGTTGGCTGTGATGTACGTTCCTCTTTGGTTTGCTTCTTGTGCTTTATACCATGTAGGGTAGTGAGCGTTGAAGTCGCCCCCTATTATGAGGTTAGGAAGGTGGGAGATTTCGAAGAAGTTTGGGTTGTAACTTCTGAGGCATTGTGGTGAAGTGTATGGCGTGGGAATTGTAGAGGATTATTAGATTGGTGTGTTTTGTTTATCATTATGTGAAGGACTGTTTGTGGTGCTGTCGTTTAATCCTGTTGTAGTTTGTAAGGTGGTGTTTGTGTATGGTACTGAGTTGTGTATAAGGGTTGGTAGAGTGTGGTTTTTACGGGGTTTGGGGTGTGAAGATGGCATCATAGCCATAGAATTTTGGTTCTGGATATATCGGGTAGGTGGGCTTCTTGTATAATGGGCTATATTATGTTGTTGTTTATTTTAGAAAGACTTCTATTTCTTTGGTTTTATTGTGTAGTCCATTTGTGATGAATTGTAATAAGTTTATATTGTGGGGTTGTTTGTGTAATGTGTGTGTGTTGTGGGTATTGTTGTGGATGGAGTACAGACTTGGCAGATCCAATTGTGTATTGTAGGGGGTTGTGTGGCGAGGTTGGAACAGCGATTGTGGATCTATTGTTTGCATCTATTACAGTTTATGGAGTTTCTCCTCACTATCTTGTTGCATATATTGAACATATGTAGATTCTAGGTCTGAGTTTTTTTGTTTCTGTCACAGGCTTTATTAGTAAGGCTGAGGCATAAGTCGGGAAAGTATGCATCATGATGAGTTGAAGGAGAAATTAAGTTGCTGAGTGGTGGAGTCCTGGGAATGATCTCGGATTTGTCCGGAAACAGCGGTGGCGCACATGCGTCGCAGTAAAACCACGGTCTCCCGGCGGTGTGGAGTGTAAGAAAACTCTGAAATCCTTCGTCCAGGTCGGTATCGAATAGGACTGCGGATTCGGCCACTTGCCGGCCTTTTCTCTGTGAACCTATAAATATAGTGTACTGTTCCACCATATATATATATATATATATATATATTATATATTATATATATATATATATATATATATATATATATATATAGTATTATATATATATTATTATATATATATATATATATATATATATAATATATATTATAAATTATATATATATATATATATATATATATATAATATTATATATAAATATAAATTATTATATAAATATATATATATATATATATATATATATATATATATATATATATATATATATATAATATATATATGTTTATATATAGTAAAAAATCGATATTCTTAAATATATATTTATATATATATATATATATATATATATATATATATAATATATATATATATAATCCACCTTTTCTTTCCCCAAGACTGGGGGTAAGATGCATACCATGCACTGGAAACAGAAAAGTAGTAGGAAGAACACGACACAAGTTGAAAAGGAAAGCCAGCCTTACCGCCCCCTTTGTTATACTTATTAGTGAGAACTCAATGCAGTCAGAAAATCCACCCTAGAGCTTCACGGACCGCGACGGACCCTCAAGTATTATATATATAATATATATATATATATATATATATATATAATATATATATATATATATATAAAAATATATATATATATACGGTATATATATATATATATATATATATATATATATATAATATATATTATATATATATATATATATATATATATATATAAAAATATAATATATATATATATTATATATATATATATATGATAATTAATTTAAAACCACTATATTTAATTAGAAGGGGGGATATTTAAAATACACAAACTAAATTAAAACGACTGTGCTAACGTTTCGTCCAACAATACATGTTGGCCTCTTCCGAGCAAGAAGAAGAATGAATTGGTTTTCAAAATTTTAAGATTAAATGAGAAGCGAGTATGACAAGCACAAGGAATAATCAAAAACAACAACTAAAATGTATTATTTCTATGGATCAATGTATTGGAGGATGTTGGCAGGTGTACGATGAGAAAGCATTTTTCTATTTAAAGTAGATTCACGGAATTTAATGGTGCTCTTTAAAAAAACAAAAAATTGTTATATATATCAAACCATGAATTTTCAAACTTTCTCTCTTTGAAATATCTTTGATTTTTCCCCTAACGTTAAAATAACCTCACGTTTATACGAAAAACAGAAGCCTTCAGCTGTAATGCGCAAGGAGTCAATTAATTTTCTTAAGGAGTGTATTCGTGAAAAAGTAATTCCCAAATCAATGATACCTAATACCTATTGTAACTTCAAACAAGAACCTTTCCCCGATATATATAGAATTATACTTATTAATCGTATCGATGTCTTGCGTCATGAAACTAATTACTTATTTGATTGTTGCAACCATCTATACGGTCGCTTACGTGCATTATTACCACCTAGGTTTTTCGTTAACACCATCAATATTATAAATTCATGCATACATAACTCTGTACTGAGATATAAACAGCACTTAAAAAATAAAATAACGCAATTATTTCAGAATTCCATATGGAAAAAATTCTCCAATCCGAATATAGTGCATAATCTCTCGTCATATACACCCAACGACAACGAATTTACCTTACTCGGTTTGGGTTTAGGTTTTTCAACCGGCATTACGAAAAAGAACAAGCTCCTAACCGTTTCAACATTTAATGATAATAAACCATTAATTCCAATAATAACAAATAATTTAAAAAAAGAAAACTTTAATCTTCCTCTTCGTCTAAAAAAATCTATTTATAGTCTGAAATCAAACAAGGATATAATTATAAGAAAAGCTGACAAAGGAGCTGGTATTGTGATCATGGATTATTCCACTTATATAGAAAAATCTGAGTTGTTATTACATGACAAGGATACTTATTCATAACTTGAAGAAAATCCTCTTAATTCCCAGACCTATGTATTTAAAAATCATGTTAAAAAACTACTTCCACCATTGATATAAAGATTTTACAGTATTAAATCCTTCACTGCCATATTTTTACGGAGTGCCCAAATTACATAAAGAGAATTGCCCTTTAAGACCAATTATATCTTGTAAAAATGATAACTTTCCCAAACTTAATAAATGGCTCACTAAACTCCTAATTCCTTTACTTGGCAATATTTCGAACTCCCATATTAAAAATTCGAAACAATTTAAACAAAAAATCGGCAACCATCTTCCCACCGACCATTCTCTGATTAGTTTCGATGTAGCTAGCCTTTTAACCAATGCTCCCCCCCCTCCCCCATTTTTTGGATTTTCTCTCATTACACCTCGACAATATCGATCTTCCTATTTCCTCAAACAATTTCATAACCCTGATAAATATATGTATGAAACAAAACGTATTTTCTTTTAATAACCAATATTATAAGCAAATCTTTGAAACCAGCATGGGAAATAGTTTGAGTCCTGTCATCGCCTGTCTCTATCTTGAATTTTATGAAATCCGTCTTCTTCTCTCAATTCCTATATATACACAAATACATTCTTGGTACCGTTATATAGACGATGTACTGGCTATCATTCCTAATAATTTTCCGATTCAATCCTTCATTGACGACTTGAATAGTTTAGTCCCATCAATTAATTTTACTTTCGAGACCCCTAATAATGGAAAAATTTCCTTTTTAGACTTACAAATTACACAACATAATAACCTATTAACGTTCAATATCTTCAGAAAACCAACTTTTTGCAACCAATATCTGCATTCATTTTCCTATCATCCACAATATATCAAACATAACAATTATATATAATTACTTTTTTTACCCGTTCCATTAAAGTTACAGGATACCTATATTATAGTAAATTAAATCAACACAATCTATAATCAATTTCTCTCTCTTGGATATACCCTACATACCATAACAAGACAATACAATAAAGCTAAGAATCAATTTTTCAAATAATATTGCTAATTTACTCCCTATATATCATCCTTACCTCAACAAAAATAATCCCCTTTTAATTTTGATTTTTTCAAACTTAAATTTACTATTGCAAAATTATTCAATATTCATTTAATTTTCAATTTTCCTGATACTTTGCAACGTAATCTTGTTCATAATAATAATAATACTAAATCTGAACCGTCCGGGGGGGTATACTGCGTTCCATGCGTCGGTTGCAGCAAATTTTATATAGGGGAAACTTTAAAGACACTACCTTTTCGACTTAATCAACATAGCAACGATATAAAAAGATGTAACCATAGCAACGCATTATACCGTCATATAAACAAAGATCATATTATTAATTTGAAAGATTCCATCTTCATTTTCACCTCTAAATCAAAGGAACTTAATAGACCTATAGAAGCTTATTTTATCAACATTATTCCTAACTATATTAATATTTCATCAGGATTTTTTGACTTTGACAAAACCACCATTAAATTTATAGAATCAACGTTAAATAGAAAAATGCTTTCTCATCGTATACCTGCCAACATCCTCCAATACGTTGATCCATAGAAATAATACATTTTAGTTGTTGTTTTTGATTATTCCTTGTGCTTGTCATACTCGCTTCTCATTTAATCTTAAAATTTTGAAAACCAATTCATTCTTCTTCTTGCTCGGAAGAGGCCAACATGTATTGTTGGACGAACAGGTAGAAGAGGCCAACATGTATTGTTGGACGAAACGTTAGCACAGTCGTTTTAATTTAGTTTGTGTATTTTAAATATCCCCCCCTTCTAATTAAATATAGTGGTTTTAAATTAATTATCATATTTTCGGAGTTCGAGTGTTTCCAATAGTATTCCTTAAAAAAAAATAAAAAATTGGCATCTCATCAGTGTGGGGTTCATCCCTTGGCCCAGGTGGGCCACAACCATACCCCCTTACAAAACCCCGCCATTCACTCCTATTATGCACCTTTCTTCTCGCCTCTGCCAAACTCTCATTTCTTTCCTCCAGGCATTCCTTTACTGACTCAATCCACTTTTCTTCAGTCTCTCAGCCGGTCGATTCCCAACACACACACCACTATACATCCGCTTAACCAACTGACTATCATCCATCCTTTCCACATGATCAAACCATCTCAATGTACTTTCATTTATATTTTCTTATTTATCCTTTTCTTCACACCACACAACTCTCTAATATGTTCATTCCTCATTTTATCAATTCTTCTCCCCACACCTAACACGCCCCTTAAAGCATTGTCCATCTGAACACATTGAAACTTTAGATCATACTTCTATTCAAACCAATAGTCTCACTACATATACATTAACACAGGCTAACAACAATCCCTTCATGTAAGACCCACGCACTCCAAGAACTAGTCCCTTTACATCCACCAATGCATTTAATTTGCACCAGCCACCCTCTGCCATTCACAACTTTCCTACTACACTCTGCATCATCCGTTTCCCTTATCATCTACATATATCTTCATATAAACGCATATAAATCTTGTTCATCGTACACAATAGGTGTTTTAACGAAAAATGTTTGCGTTCACAATAGTAACCTTACTCTTACCTACGTTACTTTCAAACCCTCCTTAACACACCCTACAAATCCTCGTTAACCAATTTCCCTCAAACTCTCTTCAGATTCACCACACCAAAACCAAACCACCTCGCATATTAGCAGGTTTAGGGCACCCTCCACCTCTCCATTCTCATCATTTTCCTGCCACCCCCACCTCTAATTACATATCCCCACCAATACAAAGAATAACAATGGGGACATAACACATCCTCTCCCACCTCGGTATTAATATTAAACCAATCACTTTCAACACCATTATCTACACACGCTTCACTATCATCATTCATAATTTTGATTCCATTTAAAAGCCTACCACCAACACCACATATCATAACATCTGCCATAGAGCTTTCCTATCCTTTCATACGCCTGTTACAAATCCATAAAACCTAAATATAATTTATTCTACTTCTCCTCCATCTTTCTCAATCATTGTTTCAATGTAAAGATTTCCACACATCCTCTACCACTCATAAACGCACCTCACCAACCAGTCCTCAGCCACAAACACTCTTATACAACCAACAATTACAGCAATTATACTTCCCTACAACACTCAATAAACAATTCCCTATAATTCCTACAGTTACCCTTATCTTCCCTTACCCTTATATAGAGGTTATATTACTGCTCTCCTCCCATCCCTCGGAACTACCCTCCATAAACGCTTTGTACACAACTTCCAAATCCAATCATCACCATCTCGCCTTCCGTTCTTAATCATTTCACCAGTAATTTTATCTATACTGCAATTTACCATTCTTCAACTTTCTCACTCAACCCATTACCTTCTCCTTCCTCTTTACTAATGACCTCATCTCCAATAATATATATCCTTCTTGCACCATCAACCCACACACCACTCACTATCCACCTCTTCATAAACTAATAATGTTATTACAGATTATTCAAGTTTTTCCTTCCACACTACCCTCAACATCCATTACATCGTTATGAAAGGCAATATCCTATTCATTTTCTAAGCAGATTCCCCTATTCTCATTCTTACCTTTCGCACTTCCTACCAGAAGAGCTTCTTATTCCTTTGTAAAAGTCCCCATTTCATCCTCCTTTTCAATATTGGTTCAATATATAGTAGTATATGATATATATATTATATATAATATATTATAAGTATAATTATATATATATACAGAAAAAATATATATATTATATATATATATATATATAGGTACCCAGAAAAGGGACTTGTATGGCGTGGTATCACAGGAGTTCCCAACGGATACACAGAGGGAACTTCTCAATGCTTCTTCACCCCCACCCACCTTCCATCCTGATGCGAGGTCACTGCAGCGACGATGCGCCGCCGCCCTTTCCGGAAGAATCCGAGGATCGTTTTTGGACACTCATTCTGGGCTATCATTCATCTCTATTACTCCATCCTTTTTCTTCCCTGGAGCATACTTTCCAGCACATGCCTCAGCCCTCCTACTAAAAACCGGGGACATAGAAGAAAATCCGGGACCTGGCACCTACTTGTGCCCCATTTGCAACAAAATAGTGAGAAGAAATTCAAACCAGTGTAGAAGATGTGATCAGTGGATCCATAAACACTGCTCACCTTTTACAACACTTCCGCCTCTTACACACAACTGGATCTGTCAAGTATGCACTCCACCCACAATAATCAATAGCCCAATAACAAACAAACGGACTCATAGCATGAACATACTACAAATTAACATAAACGGATTACATAATAAAAACAAAGAAATTGAAATCTTTCTAAAACAACATAACATACACATAAGCACACCTACCCGAAAGCCACCCAGAACCAAAATTTTATGGATACGACTCAATTTATACACCACAAGTCCCTAAAAATCATACTCTACCAACTCTTATTCATAACTCACTATCATACACAAGCACCACTTCACTCACAACAGCATCACTTAACGACAACACCTCAAAAATACAATCCTTCACCACAATGAACAACAAAAAGCTACAAAACATAATAAACCTATACATCCCTCATCACACCTCACCTCACTGCCCCAGAAATTACACCAAATCTAGCACACATCACAAACCTCCCAAACCTCATAATGGGAGGAGATTTCAATGCCCACTACCCCTATATGCGTACAAAGGACTAAAAACGCAGAATATAAAGGAACCCACCTATATCAACTAGATCACCTAAATATCCTCACAATAGAAATTTTCCACACCAGAATTCACCTCAAACTTAACCAATCAAAAACACCGATCCCCAGATCTAACGTTTCTGCTCACCAAAAATCTACACACAAAACTCCAATGGAAACACAAACAGAACTAAACTTCGACCATCTCCCCATAATTATAAAATACCAAAATAAGAAAACTAACCACTCTTTCAGGAAAACATATACCAAACTACAAAAAAGCAGACTGAACAAAATTCTCTGAACTCATAGAAAAACAACATACAAACCTATTAATCATCTCAATGCCCAACACTAAATACAGCTATCCAAAACTTCACTTCGCTAATTCAAAAAGCAGCTAACCAAATCATACCTCGAGGATACCTCAAAAAATACAATCCAACACTAGCACCTGAAATCTCCAAACTGATCAAACAGGTCCTAAATCCTAATTAAAAAATCACAGCCACAGCAAAACACAACAAAACAATAACCCAAATAATAATTTAAAACACACAAATCACAAACTTAACCAAAGCACACACCTCAAAGACAACTTTCAAAACATTTCTAACAAAAAACCTTCAGAACACAAACAACAATAGAATGTGAACACAATTTAAAAATTTCTGAAAAATGCCAAAAAACTACCAATCTTCCCACCACATGAATCCATAAAAAATCCAAACTCCAAACTCCCACCCAAAACAACAAAAACAAAACATGCAAACCTAACTCGCTATACATTTGCAAAACAAAGTCTCAAACCTACCCATCCACAAAACGGGAAAATAATCAAATCCCATAAGATAAAAAGAAATCACGACCAAACAATAGAAACACCACCAAATGACAAAAAAAAAAAAAACACCATAAAAACTAAAAAAAACTTACCAGCAACTGGACCTGACAACATCTCAAATATACACCTTAAACACTTAGGTAACACCGCACTAACCAATTTAGCACACATATACAACTGTTCCATTAAACAAAATTTTATTCCGCTATATCTGGAAAAGAGAAAATTCATCCCAAAACTAACGACCAGGGAAAAAGACTCCTCAAAATCTCTTCCTCCTATTCGCTTCCCAATCTCATTGCTATCCACTCTATTGTAAACTCCTAAAAAAGCTCATACTAAACAAAATAAAACCACACATCCCCCAAACCAAACCAATGTGCCAAAACACGGTGTTCCAACAAAACAACTCAACAACAACTACTCTCACAAACACCATTCAACCACTTATACTTTAAGCTATTAATTATTATAAATAGCTCAAATCTCCCACTCCCACACAAAACATTACTTGTAGCAATTGACATAAACAAAGCCTTTGAACAGTCCACAAGCACACAATTCCTTAATCCAACAAAATAAATAACAATCAAACAGTCCCCAATAATTTAAAGAAATGATTACTCAACTTCCTATCAGGGAGAAAAGCCCAATTACAAGATAAACAACAAGAAATCATTACAGAAAATATAGAAAAATGCTAACTTCAAAAAATAGGGAGAAATCCATCCCCTACCTTATTTTAACTTATTCACAGCTGACCTACCAAACCACAAACACTTCACACAAATATAACAACCTACACAGATGACATCACCATAACCATCACACAACAGAACCTAAACACAACAATTCTTCTGACTCAACAATACATCAACCAAATTCAAACTTGGCTAACTGACAACAATGTCTGCATCACCTAAACATCATCCATCACACTAATCACAACAGACCGGCAACTCGGTACCCACCCCAAATCTTTTTAAACTGAATGTCCATTCCATAAACAGAAACACACAAAATTTTCTTGGGAGTAACCACTGGACACACAACCTAGGCCTTCACAAAACACCATTGAAAACATAACAAACATCGCAGCATATAGCGAAACTAAACATACTAAGTACCAAAGCTAGAGTGACCTCACAAACAAGAAACAAATATCCATCACCATCTACAAACAGTACATCCGGTCTAACACTAAATTACGCATCACCTATATGGCACCCATTTAACCAAGCGAAACATGAGAAAACTTCAAACCACCCAAAACAAGGAACTCAGAATTATAACAGGTTGCACAACAACAACTCCACAACAACACAATAAATATTACCCGATAAATAAAAACATTTAGAAAATGGATAGGCACACAGTTCTACCCTAAAACACAAACACCTCTACACCCATACCACACTGCACTTTCCAACCCTACTATCCACAGGTTAAAACAACCTCCATCTTCCCCAGCCTTATTATACAAACAAATCCTAAACAACATCCGACCCCCACAGGCAACACCTCTTACACAAAACAAATTAGCCACCACACACAATAACTGAAATTATTTAAGAAAACCGACAAACAAACAATTTAGTTACTAAATGAACATCCATCAGAAATTGCATCCAAATTTCAAACTCTCTTCCTTTAACAGCCCAATCATCTTTGCAGGCTAAAGATGTGCCACCACCAACCTGCAAATATTACAAAAGGTATGAAACTCAAACTCAACCAGATCATGATCAAATTGACTGCACAAAAATGCAACCACGGAACACAGAGACTGTGCTCCACTTCCTCCTAGAGTGTCCGACTAAAATTCATCGTCCAGAGTAATCTGGAATTCACAAATTTGAACGATCTTTGGAGGAGGCCGACTGCGGCGGCGGGGTATCTTAGCGAGGTGTGGCCACTCTGAAGGGAGGGTGGCCAGGGGGCGAGAAAGTATATATATATATATATATATATATATATATATATATATATATATATATATATATATATATATATATATATATATATATATATATATATATATATATATATATATTTATATTTTTGTATTTTATAAATAAATACACATATTTATACATATTTATATATATATAATATGATATATATATATATATATATATATTATATATATATATATATATATATATATATATATATACGGTATATATATATAACGGTATATATATAACCCACACCCAAAAAACAAAACAACCCAGCTGGAAGGGGTTTTATTTTTTATGTTTTGCTGTTATTTTCAACAATTTTGAGACATTTTTAAAAAAAAATTAATATACAATAATAAAAGATGAATATATTATGTTTTGTTAGCAGTGAGCCTGGCTGCATTTTATTCAAGATTTGTACTGATATCTGATAATGGCACTAAAAAAGAAACAAGCTACTTGTGTTTTGCATTAAGTGTCAGGTTGAAAATGTTATAAAAAATAAAATTTATTTTAGGAAAAATATTTTTGGAGATAAAAATATTAAATAGTTACATACAAATGAAAGGAAGAAGGGTTGGTTCAAACAATTTTAATTCCTATGGTGACTTACAAGTAGAGTGGCTCTATTTTGCAAAATAGGTATAGTTTTGATTTTTTACTATATTTTAGTGACATTACTCTAAAATTTCAATTTTGTGGAAATCTTCCTTTTGTATACTTACATCCAATCCTTAGATGAGCACAAGTGCAAGTTTGAAAATTAATAAGGAAAAATATACAGATCAATCACAGCAAATGATAGGAAGATAAGCAGACCTGCAGAAGTTAATAAAATTGTTTTCCGCAAGAAATCAAAAATTTTTTCAGTAGAACCAAGGCTACTACCATCTATCTGCCTGTGAGTGATAGTAAGAACATAAAAAATAATAAATTAATAAAATTACTTAACCTTTTTAACAGAAATTTGAAAAAAAAAAAATATTTACTTACTATAAACATCCAATGATAGAGCTTGACACCCTTGACATATTAACTTTCAATGAAGAAGATTCAAAAATATATAAATACATGCAACTAAAATAAAAACATTATTCATGCTGAAACCTTTTACTACTTCTTAAAAAATCTTTTAAATCTGTAAATAATAACAAGCTAATTAATAATAATAATAATTTTATACCTCTAATTTTTAAACTGTAAGTTGAATGACCAACTTCAATAATCCCATAGTTCATTTCTACTTTAAATTCTTTTTCTAATTACATTTATTATATATATATATATATATATATATATATTATATATATATATATATATATATATATATATATATATATATATATATATATATATATATATATATATATATATCAATATATAATATATATATAAAGATATATATGTTATATATAATATATATATTATATAATATATATATATATATATGGGTGGGGGAGTAATATATATATATATATATATATATATATATATATATATATATATATATATATATATATATATAATATATATATATATATATATATATACAAAATAGATTTTTTATATTATACCAAAATATTATATATATATATAATAATATACCGGTATATATATATATATATATATATATATTCACACCACATTATTTTGATGTAACATTAAAGAGAATGACAATTTGTTCTAGTTGAAAAGAATAGTGGGGAGACTTGTGATGAAGAATGGAGGAACTTGTGAGTGATATTCTTGAGATAGTGATTCATATGAAAGAACGTTTCATATATATAAGTAATAAATCCAACTAACCTTGTCTTTTCTACAAGCTATCCCTTTATTGGAAATAACCCCATCAAAAAACATCTAAATTTAATGACTTTCATAATGAATCATATTTATTAGAGATTAAAGTGGGATATTGTGTTATACAGTAGCTTGCTTCTTTATTGAAAGAAAGGCTATGAGCTTTATCCTTATTCAACAAATAAATTCTTTTCATATCTTTATGCATGTACTGTGTAGTACCTTCACAAGGGCACAATTTACATATTCCAATAATACATATCATGGCAATAATACCCAATCTTTATTTCAGGTTCTGGTTTATAAAGGACTTCTTGCTCTTTCCTTACACTAATATCCTCCAATGGAATGATCACCATTCTCTGTTCCCTCTTAATCTTTCTACCCTCAATTTTCAGCCAAAGGCCGATCCTTTGCTTATATGCGTAATGATGTTTCTCATGTTTCTGATTTGAAATCTTCCAAATTTTCTACCTTATGACTCAGGCTATTCTGTCAATCTATCATCCTATCTCTTTACCCTCCAATCTTTCTAAAGTTTTTGAATCTATACTTAACCGAAAGATTTTTTAATCATCCCAATTCTTTCAATCTTATTTCTGATCACCAGTGATTCCTTTCACAAGGAGCGCTCTGCTAGTGATCTTTTTCTTCTCTCAGATTATTTTATTTTTGGTCCTCAAGTCATTTGGCACTTCAGAGAATTTTTGGCAGTGGCATCGAGCTTTTATTTCTAAACTTCCCTCTTTCGATATCTACCAGTATCCTTCTCTCCGATTTCTTTTTCAGTCGTTCTATAGCAACTGCTGTAGATGGTCACTGTACATCCTTTGAATCTATAAATAGTGTTGCTCCTCTCGGTTCTGTATTATCCCCCAACTCTTTCCCTACTTTTCATTAATAAGCTTCTACTTATTATTTCATCACCTATACACTACTATGCCAATGACCCCACACTTCATGACTCCTTTCATTTTGAAACACATCCTATAAAATATCTATATTAAATAAAAATATATGAAACTATAAATTAATAAAATAACAAATGAAATAAAATATCCACTCTAAATACACTATATAACACCTTCTTTTTCTTTTCTTTTTGTAGGATCAGGCTTGGAAGCCCATTCTAGAAACCCCACATTCAAACAGGCCAGGGAGCCCTTATTACTGCAGCCAAACTTTCTGTTCAGAACGGGCTTGGGAGCCCTTCCTGACACATCAATTCGTCAAAGCAGGCAAGGGAGCCCTATCTCTAATCATCACTATAAAGCCCATTCTAGTGACAACATTTCAAAAGGGGCTAGGAACCCATTTCCTAGCCGCATATATTATACATAAATTGGAGCTAACAATACTCCTCCTTACAAATTTAGTAATTAAAAATTAAAAAGCATATTTGAATGATTCTTGTAACAGCCTTGAGTGTGTGCGCAATGATTGAGTGAGAGAAAGAGTGAGTGCTTTTTGAAAGCTTCTTAGAATTGAATAAATAGAAAATAATCCAAACCTGGTTCTGGTTAAAAATCCTAACTTGGTTCTTGTAGATAGTCCTAACCGTGTTTAAAGCGGTCCCAAACTGGTGGACCTAGAAAAATTAAATCACCAAATACTAGGTATATATGCATAAAGCTATAAAGTTTTAATTTATTTCTTCTATTTATCATTTACGGCATTAATAATAATAATATATTTTTGACATACCCCTAGATAAATCCAGAGGCCATATATGAAATATTCTCGTTGTTCATTTACTTTTAACAGATTTATATGGAGGAGCAGCTCGGGCTCAAGTAGAATAGAACTGGCTAAAAATTAAATTATACATTTAAATATAGTTATTTTCTTAAATATATCAATGACTTTTCATGTCACTTACGTTAGTTGGACTTCCAAGAGAAACAAAAATTAGAATTCACTCCTCACAGTCTTTAAAATAACTAGAGCCATACTTTTAAAACTCTGTAGTAATAAAAAAAGAAAGAAGGGGGTAGAGTTTTTTTTATTACTTTTTCCCCCCACCCGTCATAACATGACAGAAAAAGATTTGTGGCAAAGGGGGGGGGAAAGTATGATTCCTGGATGATAAAATTTCCAACCATCACCAATGTTAGTAAAATTTAGTAAAATGTATAACTGCGCATGTGAGCTTTTTATATGAACAATTACTTCAATGTAAACCAATCAGGAAGATCAAATATATTTGGCATATATCTCTCCTATAACTCCCACCTTACATTTTCGGATGACTAACCTCAACTCCGCCTCTCTTTTTCTTTCTCTAAAACATCTCTAGCATCCTCTGGCAATTTACCCCCAACTGGCATTATATAAGTGAAACTTGTACCACGATATATATTCACGCAAGACAAATAATACACTTCCTTACCCTCTGAAGTTCCATAAAAAGATATATTGTTTGTCAGCAGGAGAACAATTATTATATTAAGTAAAAATTAAAACATAAAATTGAATTTATATGTAAAAGAGGAATTTAAACAGATGGTCTGATCACCCCTCCAAGGTGAGGCTGAATGAGCTTTATTTAAACTTTAATAAAACTATTATTATTAGAATTACATTATAATTTTTTTGTGTGCTTATTACCTACTATATGCCTTGAATTTCAGAAAAAAAAAAATTAAAAAGCTGAAACCTTCTGAATGCTCTTTCCAACGAAGTTATAACCAAAGTTACTGAGGCTGTCCACCCAACCCGATCCATAAATAATATATATATATATATATATAATAATATATATACAAAAATGTAAAATACAATTATATATATATATTATATATATATATATATATATATATATATATATATAATATATATATTATAATATATATATAAAAGCAAGGATTTCAATGATACCACAAGCACTCATGCTAAAAGATAGCATAATAGATTTTCAACTCTAAAAATGACGATGCAGCTACAATAGCCAACTTTTCAAACCTAGATACAAAACAATTCTTGAACCACGTGTTTTACTGAGGGTTAAAATTAATTTTAACAGGCCTATAGTAAATGAAATGCTGCTAAAGGCAGAAATATCACCAACAATAAAAAAGCAAAAGATCCATAAACAGACACGCCAATTACCAATCTGTTAGCGACCAGCTGAATAAATTTACCAGTTCTTTCGCTTAGCAAGCGATGAAAGTTCTTGTTTAGCAGTGTCAAAAAACAGCTCTATCATTGATCAAAGAATATCAAAAGAGAAAAAGTTTGCGAATCAGATAAAATATCCACTGGTCTTGTGGAATAATAATTGTAAAAGTTTTCAACATCATCTGCAGAAGAACGTCAGGGAATTCTTAGCATACCTTCAACAGTGTATAGTAGGCGTCTTTTCAGTGGGCAGATCTCATTATACGAAAAGATAAAGCAAAATCTCCCCTGAAGGGCTTCAGAAAAAGCTTTTATTTTTGAAACCATCAATTGAGAATTATTTTAATTTCAAAGTATTTAAATATAATATAACCTTTTTCCAAAATTGGTGGGAGGCTGGGGAAAGAGGTTTGTGGGGTCCAAAAAGAGTATGGGTTTCAAGCGTCCTGCACTCTGGTAACACAGGTATATTATATATATAAATATATATATATATATATATATATATATATATATATATAGTATATATATATATATATATATATATATATATAAATATAAATTATAATATATATATTATATATATAATAATATTAATATATATATATATGAAGTTCTTGTGGCTAAG
>JABUQX010052685.1:17500-20218 GCA_015478945.1 Trachelipus rathkii | reverse complement strand
GAGGTTATATCTAGATTATCTGTTATTGTGAGGATGTTTGATTTCTACAGATTGTGAATAAGGATGTGTATGTGTGTGTTAAAGCTTCATTGATCAGAGTGTGCAAATAGATAATGCATGTACCATAATTATATCCATTTTCACCGATTATCATTATTATCGATTGTTTTTGCATCGATTATCGAAACATTAATTAATTGTTTTTGCATTGATTTTCGCTGCCTAAACGATTATTTTTACACCTTTTATTTATCGATCTATCTTGTCATATGATAAAAATATAAAATATGCTTACAACTTTTGGTAATTGTGAAATAGGACCTCTCATCATCGATTTTTATGAAACTTTCACAAACCTCTAAAAATGTGTTATTACGAATGTTAAAATCTAAATAAAGTGTCGCAAATGAATATGACACATTTTATTCACGCTCGGAATAAACACGTTCTACCCTATTATATTGAACGTCTGGTGTTGAAATAGATCGCATTCTGTGTACTACTAACAAAATGAGCGGTTTACCACAACTCGCAAAAACAATTTAATTTTTCCTTAGTTCAATTAAAGTTTTCCCTCCAAAAGGTTAAAATATTATAATTTTTATTATATATATATATATATATATATATATATATATATATATATATATATATATATATATATATATATATATATATATATATTATATATATATATATATATATATACTAACTATATATATATATATTATATATATATATATTAAACCGCTCATTTTGTTAGTAGCACATAGAATATGATCTATTTCAACACCAGAATTTCAATGCAATAGGGTAGAACGCGTTTATTCCGCGCGTGAATAAAATTGTGTTATATTCATTTGCGACACATTAATTTGATTTTTAGCATTAATAATAAAACATTTTTAGTGTTTTGTGAAAGTTTTATTAAAAAATTGATAAGGACGAGAGAACAGTAAGAGCTTATTAACAACTTCTTTAAAATTATGATTTTTGATGAATAAGTTTGTTGAAAAAATAACATTTGCTGAATTATTGTTTAATTATTGTTTATCAAATTGAAGGAAATACTTGAATTATGTTTAATTATTATTTATCAAGTTGAATCATGTTTAATTATTGTTTAGCAAGTTGAAATTCATGTTTGATTATTGTTTATTCATAATTATGTTTAATTATTCCTTCAGAAATTTCGATAACTGAATATATTTTGGGAAATTTAAATTTTTTTCATTTCTTTTTTCTTTAAACAGAAAGTTTCAAATATTGTCCATTTTTTTATTATATATATATTATATATAATTATATAATATATATATATATTATATATTATATATATATATATATATATATATTATATATATATATATATTATATATATTATATATAGTATATATATATATATATGTGTGTGTGTGTGTTAGGAACTTACAAAAAATGGAAAGTAAAAAAAAATTCCTTTGTCATAAAATTTCATGATTTTGCATCTTTGACCTTCTCTGAATAGTTTTAAATTACTAATTAGGCCTACGTCATTTTTCCATCAAAATAACACTCTCGTCTCTATTCTCTCTAATCCGAGTTAAATTTCAATGTTTTTTTTTATTATTATATTATTATTAGAGATACAAAATACTTTCGAGTGTAATGCTTGGTTTGTATTGAAGTTTTAGGATATTAATTACATTTTAAATTATATATATATATATATATATATATAATATATATATATATATAATATATATATAGCTAATATATAATATATATATAATATATATATATAATATATATATAAAACACTTTCCTGCAATAATTAGTTATATAATTATAATTTTAAATAATTGTAAATTTCGTAGAGGAGGAGATACTTCAACCACAACCGATTACAGCGTTCTCTAAAGTATATAATAGCACATTTAACATCAAACTCAAATGAAAAAATCATTGATCACAAATACCTATATCTCTAGTAATATAAACCCTCTCACCTCACATACTACCTAATATACCTATAAATACTATACATAATATATTGCAGATAATCCTTCTTTACACTTATAGTACATAATAAAATTTGAAGAGGTTTAAACACACACAAAACAATAACAATATATTTATTTCCATATATATAGATTTAATTATAAAATCAATACAACATATCAAACTTTTAATTATATATGCTAATAAGAATAATAAATACACCCCATGATATTATATATATATATATATATATATATAGTATTTATATATAATAATTATATATATAACACTTTAATAAATATCATTATAATATAATATAAGTACTATATATATATATATATTACTACAAAAATTATAATATAAATATATATAACAAAACTCCACCAAGAATGATAATAACCAAGCTATTATTATAAAACAATCATCGCCTCTTAGTAAGTTGAAGTATGAATGTTAAACACACAGTGATGAATGATCAAAGGTAAATGTGCAATAGTTCTCGCGCGCACCTCTCCTTAAATCCCTCGCAACTATCTCTCAACTTAATTATACTTTATTCATGAAACGCAAAAGTTCACACACTACCACACCACCACACCACCACCAACCCAACGCTTTTATTCTCTTTCTATGTTCTTATGTTGCAAGAGAAAATAAACATTTATATAAAGAAATAACCACAAAAATCGCGAAATAGCAGAGAGAACACCCACAACAACTCTAAAATTAATAATCATT
>JABUQX010052685.1:0-12500 GCA_015478945.1 Trachelipus rathkii | reverse complement strand
CACTGCCTCTAGAAAGCCGGCCACTGCTCTTGGGCGGTTCCACAGGTCGAGAAGAGAAGTTACAGCAAAGGTGGTACGGGGGCGTCGAGGGCGGGGGCACTCCAGAAGGAAGTGCTCCATGTGTCCCGGGGATATACCACATCTGTGGCAGATGGGGGAACAACGTTGTCAGTTTGATCTGATTTATATTTGCAAAAGATTGTGGGTGGTGACGCTGATTGTCTCCGGGCGAGGTTAATTTTGTTTCTTCTGGACAGTGATTCTTCTGTAGGGGAAATGTTTGGGGATGGGGTGTTTAGTATATTGTTATTGGGGCGATTTTGTAGATATGTGTTAGTTAATTGTGTATGGATGTGAGAGAGCCAATGACCCTCCGGGTGGAGGGGGGGATGTTGTTGTAGATGTCATTATAAAGTTTGGCTGGGGAGGAGGGGGGGGATTTTAGTCCTGTCGGCGGGGGGGAGGGGGTTGGAGAGTATTTTGGTGACATGGATGAGTTGGATGGAGTGTTTTTCTGGAAAAATTGTGTCCTTACCATCTTCAAGTGGGTAGGGGATGGGAAGGATGTGTCTCGTCATGTAAATGTTTGAATATATATATATATATATATATATATATATTTTAGGTATATATATATCTATATATATATATATATATATATATATTATATATATTAATGTATATATATTAATATATATATATATATATATATGGATTGGGATATGAAAGAATTAGAGTAGGGATTTGGCAGGAAATTGGTGTTAAGAATGATGGAGAATGGAGCTGAGTGGAGGGTGCCTACCTATTTTATGTGGATATTTTGGTTCTGTGGGTGGCGAATCTGAAAGAGTTTCAGAGGATTGGTGGAGAGATTTTGAGAGGATTGGTAAAAGGAGGGGTTTGAAAGTAAACGTAGATAAGAGTAAGGTTAATGGTTGTGAGTGAGGACAGTCCTCAGTGTGAAGTTAATGTTAGATGGGTAAACAGCTGGAGCAAGTGTCTGAGTTTAAATATTTCGGGTATGTGTTGGATGAGAAGGAACGGAATGATGCAGAATGTAGTAGGAAAGTTTGATGGCAGGAAGGTTGCTGGGTGCAATTAAATCGTTGGTGATGTAAAGGGATAAAGTCTTGAGTGCGCCTAGAGTCTTACATGAAAGGGTATGTTGTTACCTGTGTTTTGTATGGTAGTTGAGACTATGGTCTGGAATAAGGAAGTATTGATCTAAAGTTCAATGTGTTCAGATGGACAACTTAGGGGCATGCTAGGTGTGAGAGAATTAATAAAATGAGGAATGAACGTATTAGAGAGTTGTGTGGTGTGAAGAAAGGAGTAAATTTTGAGAGAATAAATGAAAGTATGTTGAGATGGTTTGGGTCATGTGGAAAGGATGAATGAATGAGTCGGTTGTTAAGCGGATGTATAAGTGGAGAGTGTGTTGGGAACCGGCCGGCTGGGAGACCGAAGAGAAAGTGGATCGAGTCGGTGACCGAATGTCTGAAAGGAGAGAAATGTGAGTTCAGCAGAGGCGAGAATAAAGGCTGCATGATAGGAGAGAATGGCGGGGTTTTGTATGGGGGGCATGGTTTGTGGCCCACCTGGGCCAAGGGATGAACCGTACCTTTGACGATTTACCAATAGTGAGGGCCGCGTCGTGCGGTCCATTGAAGCTTCTAGGGTGGATTTTCTGTCTGTGCCGAGTTTTCACTAATTAATGGTACAGAAGGGGGCGTAAGGCTGGGCTTATCTTTTCGACATTTGTCATACACTCTCCTACTGCTTTTCGTTTCCGATGCTTGTAGCGCAACCTTAGCCCCGCAGTCTTGGGGCAAAGAGGAAGATAAAGAAAGAAGAAAGAATATAGATATATATATATATATATAATTATATATATATATTAATATATATATATATTATATATAGTATATTATATATTATATATATATATATATATATATATATTATATATATATATATATATATATATATATATATATCCCCCTCGATAACGTGCCCACCTTAACGTGGTGAGGGGGTTCAGATATCCCTTCTGGATATCTGCAAAGTTGCACGTTTCCCTCTTTTCAGTTTTGTGTTCCCCGATTTTTTGTCTGTATTTCCCGCTTCTGTTTTCTCGGTTCATTTGCCTCCCATTCCCCCTTACGTATTGTGGTACGTACTTCCTCCCTCTTTTGAGTGGCCCTCCCCCTTTTTTTTCTTCCCTTCACTTGGCCCTTCTGGCTTTCCGGGTGTCTGTTCCTGTTTGGGTCCTGGGTCCGTCCTCACCTCCATCCGCCGCGGATGAGGGTACAGATTATAAGGTTATGACCGGGCCGCCTATTGTAGGGGTCCCGAACCTTGGGGTTAACCACTGAGGAGGCTGTCCTGCACTTGGGTGTATAATCTCGGGCTTCGCGTTCGGGTACCATGTGGTTCTTGGGAGGGGACTGTCGCGGAGTTTCGGGGGGCTTTCCCGAGGCCACATCCGCTGCCCTCCCTACGGGGTGGGGTTCTGGCCTTGGGCCTCCTGCAGTGGACAAGACACTTTCCCATAGGTATAGTTTCCCCTTCCCTTCCCTCTGGTATATTGTTCTTTATGTCTCATTTGTTTTATTGTTATTATTGATTTTTTATTGCGGTGGTGAAGTTTTATTAATTGGAGTTTAACTTATGAATACGCCCATAATTCAAAATACGATTTTAAAGAAAGGCGGCTTCCATCTACAGTCAGTTCCCCCTACTGGCATTTCCCTGGCTCCTCCTAGGCCGGGACCAAGTAAGGGCTTTGATGCCCTAGTAGACGAAATGGTTCGTGCTGCTCACCATCATCCAGCGAACCTCCTTACACCCCAGATTCCAGCTTTATTGATCGACCCTCCTCATCTTTCTGGTGAGGCTGTGTCGCAATCTGTACCTGCGTGTTACCTCATCAATCGCGTCACCAGAGGAATCGGGCTTCTCCTCACCCGTTGGCCCGCCTACTCGCTACCATACGCCTCGACCTATTTGAAGCGGGGTATTGCCGTCTTCTCGGGCCTCCGCTTTGTGCCCCCACAATGGGACCCCCTTCTCTCTCGTAGCTTTTATCTTGGGTTCGCTCCGATTCACACCCGCTCACTCCTCGTAGCATTCGGTCCTCAGTGGACGGCGTTAGAACGTTCCTGCAGTTCGACCGATCATCAGACACTCCCATAGCGACATGGTTCTCTCCTCGTTCGTCGTCGCTCTGATATCAGAGTCAGTTCAATCTCGCTCTCCTCTTTCATATTTGGGCGACTATCGGTTGTCCTCCACGCCAGACGATGTTCGCAAATACATCTAAATGGAGATGGTGTGGTGGCTCTCGGAGGTCCGTTCCGAGATCCTGACGGCCATTCTCGAACATCTTACAAAGCGACATAGTCGCGTACTAATCGGGGCTACCGGTTCCTCTCATAAGGAGACTGGCGCCCACCTGTGTCCAACTCGTCTTCTTCTCACGTTTGTGTGTATCCATTATTGTTTCCTCCGACCAGGGTGAAGATCGGTTTCACCGTCCACTCGGTTCGGCCATACATCCCCGCACCCAAGGAGATGTTTCAAATGTCACAAATTTGGCCATCCTCAAAAATATTGTAGATCTCCGCAGTTCATCTGTCAGAGGTGTGGTGACACTCTCCACACTCCGTGTGCAAAAACCCGCCTTGCTGCCCGAATTGCAAGGGTTCTCATCAGGCGTCATCTGTGCACTGTCCCTCTTTTCTTTTGGAAAAGGAGATTCTTGAACAGTGGATTACGCATGACACAAGCTCGGATCGCGTGGGCCTCTTTCGGCGCTAGGGAGAAACTTTCGACACCTGCCTAATCTCGCTTTTGCTGAACTGGACTAGGCCGGTTTGCTACCTTGCTCGTCAACCTTCCCATCGTCCTGCGTGCCGGCGTCCTGCGGGCCTCTCGTACTTCGCAGCTCTCGTTCGTCGGATTACTGTACCTCTCTGATCTGGTTGCAACATTTCTACTATGTCAGATCGAACTGCCCCCGGGGTCTCCCCGACATGATCGTACTGTCGCTCATCACACTCCCCAGTCCTACTCCTACTCTTCGATGGTGGTGGCTTTTCGCTGAAATTCAGCCGCACCCAGTTGTATGCTCTCCAATTTCTGGTTCTTTTCCTGATTTGGAAGCATCCCCTGCGTTACCTGCTCGATGATGACTCTCCTTTGCCGCCTGTTTCCTAAACGTCCGGCTCCTGTGTCTCCTGGGAAACCGCTGAACCGTTCTTCTCCTAGTATTGTGGACTCTCCTGAACGTGTCACGTCTCCTTCTGTGAGGCGCCATTACTCTTTTCACTATCGGGCGACAGATTTCTTAAAATCCTCGCCTTCTGCCCGTCCGACCGGGTCTTCTGGTGGTTATTGGGCCTTGCTTCTGCATCCGACCCTTCAGTTCCTTTTCCAAGCGGATCTCGAGTCCTAACTCTGATATCTACCGACTCTACATCTTTTTCTGAGTTCCCAACTTGGATCCAGGTCCCACCCCCACTGTACCTCTTGTGCTCCCTCACGGTGAGTCCGAGTCCCCCTGTTTGTTTCGGGGATTTCGAGCCCTTGGGGTTGATCCACTGTATCCTCCCCTGCCTCGGCTCCGCTGTCCTTCTCTGGCCTGCCCGCAGGACGGCTGAATTTTGTGTGGATGTGCTTCGGGCCTTCTCCCCGTTCCTTGTCTGGTTAACTCTCTGCCATCGCCAGATGAGACTCTGTCTACCGAGTCCTGTCAGCGGTGTGATACACCGTGGCCTTCTACGCCGTCCCCTGGACGATATGGGGTTCTCCTGTCTCCCCGTTTGAGAGAACGATCTCTCTGAGACCCTCTGATGTGGAGATTGGTTTAGCCGCTGTCTTTTTTGACGGGGTCGCTCCCGCAGTGGTGGGGAGCGACCATTCTCTATCAGATAAACTCCAGCGTCAATTCTCCATGACTTCTCTTCCGCCGGCTATAAGGCGCCCCTCGTGGGCCATCTAGTGACCCGCGGCTTCGATCGACGCGTGCTTCTAAAAAGAAAGCTGAAAGCCATCGCATATCAACGATTGTAACAGACCGCCTTGCGGACTGATCGCTCCATCTTCTTTCTTCAATGGAACTGCCGTGGTTACTACCCGAACTTCGAAGAGTTGGGTAGACTTATTGAATTGCATACTCCAAAGGCCATCTGCCTCCAAGAATTGCAACTGGGTAACCGTGCTTTTCTGACGCCGTCCAAATACAGGTTGCCTCTCGCTTCCCAAAATCGTGGCGCTAATGATAGGGGTGGTGCGGCTATTCTGTTCCACGAATCGGTTCATTTCACCCATATCCCCATTCAGACTCGGTTACACTCGGTAGCTGCCCGTGTCCACCTCGATTCCCCGTTTACTTTGTGCTCTGTCTACCTTGCGCCTAGTTGCATTTTCACGAGAGAGGATCTTTTCGGACTGTTTCGAAACCTCCCTCCGCCCTGTTGGTTTTGGGGACTTCCAATATTCGTCACCTCTTGTGGGGTGACTCGTTTCGTCACCATACTTGCGGATTGGCTGTTGGTGTTTTTGCTGAGGCTTTTCGTTGGGATGCCTCAACACAGGCTTACCAACTTTCGAACGTTTTGACACTCGTACTTCCTCCTGTGTTGACATCTCCTTATACCAGCTGGCGTTATGACAGGGCTGATTGGTCCTCCTTTCTCACTGCTACTTATGTCCCCTGCCTTCCGGCCGACGTCTTTCCTTTCCCTGCGGATGCATTCACTTATTTTGGGGATGTTATTCTGGAAGCGGCGGAGGCCCATATCCCTTGCTCTTCTGCGTGTCGTCGTTCTGCTACACCGTGGTGGAACGCAGATTGCGCTCGGGCTAATCGTGCTAAACGTCAACTCTATCGCTCATACAAGAAAACACCTACACAGTCTACGTTGATCCTCTTTAAGGCCGCTGCTGCTCGGTCTCTGTGTCTAAACAGGAGGACCAGGAAACAGTATTTTCGAACTTACGTTTCCACGGTCAACTCTTCTACGCCATTGTCTTCAGTGTATGGTGTTGTGCGTAAAATTTCTTG
The DNA here is from genome assembly GCA_015478945.1 of Trachelipus rathkii. Lineage (NCBI taxonomy): Eukaryota > Metazoa > Arthropoda > Malacostraca > Isopoda > Trachelipodidae > Trachelipus > Trachelipus rathkii. Next base: position 6,433 of record JABUQX010052685.1, on the reverse strand, counting down.
CAACAACTACAGGGAGCCACCGACGGTCATCAGCTGTGGCCCGCATCCCGTGTGAATTTCCGCTCGGGCAATGGTTGCCGAAATTTGGAAAAAAAAAAGCCGGGATACCATTTTGCTGCTTTGCTGCGCGATTTTCGATATCGGGAGCCCTTTCGATTCGATCCGCGCCCGCACTCATTTCCCGGACTTTTCTGTTCCTCCTGGTGAGGATCCTTCCTATAATCGATTGTTCACGAGGGCGGAATTTCAGGAGGCTCTCCGCCTTTGTAAGGATGGAGCGCCTGGCTGAGGGTATCTCCTACCAAATGTTACGTCATCTCCATGCCTCTGCTTCGGCGTTTCTCCTCTCTTTATATAATCGAGTCTGGGTGGAGGGGGTCTTTCCCCCGGTTTGGCTAACGGCTTATACCATTCCCATTTCCAAACCAGGTAAGGACCCTACAATCGCAGACAACCAACGTCCCATTTCTCTAACCTGTCACACCTGTAAGCTGATGGAGAAGATGGTGGCTAATCGTCTTCTCCCGACGTTGGAGGGCCTGCGTGCTTTTTCCGCCCATCAGTTTGGGTTTAGGAATCATCGATCCACACAGGAACCTCTTCTCCGGTTGGGCCACGATATCCGTGAGGCTTTCTCCTCTAATAAAATGGTCCTAGCTGTTTTCTAAGATCTCGAGAAGGCTTATGATTCCACATGGAGAATGGGAGTTCTCCATAGCTTGCACTCGCTGGGCCTTAGGGGACAGCTTCCCTCTTCCTTCAGTCTCTTATGTCGGGTCGATCTTTCCGGGTTCGCTGTGGTATCACTCTGTCTCGTCATTTTGACATGGTCGAGGGGGTGCCGCAGGGAAGTGTGCTCAGCGTTCTGCTTTTTGCTGTCGGTTTCAATGGTGTCATTGCTAGCATTCCATCTTCCGTTTGGTGCTCTCTCTATGTGGACGACCTGGCGTTGTATGTTTCTGGAGTCAAACTTTCATGCATGGAACGTCAGATGCAGCTGGCCGTCAATGGGGTGACTTCGTGGTGTGATTCACGGGGTTTTACTTTTTCCGTCACTAAGACGAAGACCGTGCTTTTTCGTAGAGGTGGTAAGCTGGATCGTAGGGGTGATTTGTCCCCATTGCTGACCTTGTATGGCTCCCCCATCCACCCTGTGTCGGAGGTGAGGTTGTTGGGTCTGTTATTGGATGCTCGCCTGACTTATCTCCCTCATATCCTCAATTTGAAACTTAACTGCCGCCGCTCATTGGACCTCTTACGCCACCTTACATCTACATCTTGGGGTGCTGATCGTAAGGTCATGCTTCGTCTGCTGCTCATGTTGGTCAGGTCAAAGTTGGATTATGCGTGTGCGATATACGGCCAGACGTCCTCCGGCATAACTTGCGCCTTCTCGACCCGATACAAGAATGAGGGTCTGCTGATATCACTTGGGGCGTTTCGTTTCTTCGCCAAGGAAAGTTTGGAAGGTGGAGGCTGGGGTGATGCCCCTGTCTTTATGGAGATAATATCTCATGTGTCCTTGTTTCTTCGTCTAAAAATCCCCAAGCCATCGGGTTTGACTCTCTCATAGCTGAGAGGTTCCTCGTAGCCCCTGCCTATTGGCGTTTGCTTGAGGTTGGTGGCGGTCTGTCTTCCTTGTTTCTCCGCTCCCTATGCGGGCCTGTTTTTACGCAATTTGATCTACGATGATGTCTGCCTTATTGGTGTAATCCGCCCGCCTGTGGGTGCATGAGGTTTTGTCTGCTTGTCAAAATCCGGGGACCACGTCTCTCCTGACGGCTTCCTTTCTGTCTCAACTGGCTCTCTTGGGAGCTCTTGTGGTGCCACTACACGCGACGGATCAAGGCGAGAGGTGGGGTGGGTGCAGTTACAGCGGTCCTTTTCGCGCGGACTTACTGTGTCCACACCTCTCCCTTCTGAACGCGTCTGGTCTTTACGGGCCGAGTTGTTGCATTAATACACTTTAGCTATTAATAGGTTGGATTGCTGACCACTAGATCTGCATACACGTAATAGGCGATTTTTTCTGACTCGCACAGTGGCTCTTCTTGCACTGCAAATCGAACGACCAGGCATCCTTTGGTTTCCATCATCCAAAGGTTTCTATGTATGCTGCTGCAGCATGCTAAGAGCAGCAAGTGTTTTGTCGTTTTGGCTGGGTCCCATCCATGTGGGTATTCTGGTTAACGAGATTGGCTGACAAAGCGGCCTCTCCGCGCACCTGCAAATTACGCTTGTCGACGATACTTACTGTGACCATCTTGCCGGAACACCTGCCCCAGCTGCTGAATTTCTGCCTCCCGATCAAACTAGGTCTTCCTCGCTTGTTGGCAGGAGTTGTTGGTCGAAAGATCATCGTGGTGCTAAACTGCGTAGCGTAAAGCCTCTCTGGGGATTTGGTCATCATCTTTTCGCCGGAGTCGGCACCAGGCCAGGTGTGGATCCTGGCCTCGTTTGCGAATTGGGCCATACTAATGTCACTCCAGCTATTCTTATGGCAAGGGATCATCTCACTTTCTTCGTGTTTCTGTCCTTTTCTGCGTTCCCAATTGGGGCGGTGTTGGTCTGTTGCGTACGTGCCATCTTCTCGTGGATTGTGTGGTTCTTGCGGCTTCCAGAGACCGGCTTTTCCCTTTGTTACACACCATACCTGTCCAATCCCGCCTCTCATATATATTATCTGAATCACTTCATTTCCACAGTGACGTGATTTTTGCTTTCCTTCGGGAACTGACTCCTGCTCTATAAAGATTTAATACTTGGCCTCCGTTTTCATGCGTTCTGTTTAGGAGTTGCCCCCCGTAGTTGGTTTTCTGACTCGGTATCGCCGCTTTTTTGTGCGCAGTGGTGGGTTCCTGTACACTTCACTCAAAAAAAAAAAATATATTATATATATATATATAATAGATATATATATATATAATATAATATATATATTATATATATTATATATATATATATCAATCATATATATATATATATATTATATATTATACTATATATATATATATATTCATTTAGTTTATTATAATTTATTTTTATGTAATACTCTTAATTTATACTATACAATTTTTATTTACAGACATTTCAAGAAAACGATTGACATCTTTTTCCAATTTTATCCCTCCAAGTGATATTCCTGATGGGACTCTTCGGTTATCTTGCTTCATGATTTTTACAATGTTTAACTACGTGGTTTGAAAATGACATGCACTTACCTATGGGAGAATGAAACGTGTGACTTACATGGAACCAGATGCCGCCCTCTGTATTGATATTATTCATCGATATGGCTTTACTCAAAAAGAAGAGGTACATATAATTATATATATTAGTGATGGGAAGATGATGAAATTTTTACGATGACGATGATTAATTGAAAAAGTATATTTTAAAAATTTCTTTCTCTCTCTCTTTATATATAATAGTATATATAATTACTATATATATATAGTATATATACTATATATATATAATATATATAGTATATATATATATATATATATATACTATATATATATATATATCGTATTACTATATATATATATATATATATATATGTATCTATATATAATAGTATATATATATATATATAATAGTATCTTCTCTTTCTTTCTTTATCTCTTATATTTTCCAAGAATGGAGTAAGGTTGCGTGTCGACATCGAAAAGAAAAGCAGTGACAGAAACATGACATAAGTCGAAAGAAAGCCCCAGCCTTACCGCCCCTCAGTACCATTATTAGTGAGAACTCATAACGCTGTCAGAAAATCCACCCTAAAGCTTCATGGGAACAGCGATTTTGGACACTCGCATATGGTAGATCGTCGTGTAAGGGTTCATCTTGGCCCAGGTGGGCACAAACCATCACCCCCTCCATCCCCAGCCATCACTCCTGTTATACACCTTTTCTTCTCGCCTCTACCAAAACTCACATTCTCTCGCTGCGACATTCCTTTACTGCATCAATCCACTTTTTCTTCGTCCTCCCAGCCGGTCGATTCCAACAACACTCACCACTATACAATCCGCTTAACCAACCGAAACTATCATTCCATCCTTTCCACATGAACCTATAACCATCTTCAACATACTTTCAATTATTCTCTCGTTTACCCATTTCTTCACACCAAACAACTCTCTCTAGATACGTTACTTCCTCATTTTAATTATTTCTTCTCACACCTAGCACCCCCCTAAGATTGTTCCATCTGAACACATTGAACTTAAGATCTCTACTTCTTATTCCAGACCATAGTCCCCCTCACTACTCATACAGTAACACAGGTAAACAAATAACCTCATGCAAGACACTAGCCACTCCAGCCCCTAGTCCTTTTTACATTCACACAACGTTTAATTGCACCAGCCACTCTTCCTGCTATTCAACTTTCCTACTACACTCTGCATTATTCCATTACTTAATCATCTAAAATATACCCTAAATATTTAAACACTCTGACACTTCTTCCAGCTGCTCACTTCAACATAACTTACCTGAGGAGTTGTCCACCACCTCACAACCGATAACTTACTTTTATCTACGTTCACTTTTCCAAACCCTCCTTTTACACACGAGCGAGAGAGGCCTCTGTTGTGTTCGCTCATCGTGCGTTCGTTCCTGTGGCGTGTTGTGTGCGGGACCCAAATCTCTCTACAATCTCTCAACTCCTCTTCAAGATTCGCCACAAAGAATAAATCATCCCATATAATAGGTAGGGCACCATTCACTCATCTCCATTCTCCATCTTCTAACGACCATTTTTCCCTGCCACCCACTCTAATTTCCTTTCATAACCCCATCCGTATACAAATTTGAATACCAAGGAGCCATACCACACAACCCTGTTCACTCCGGCTATTAATACTAAACAATCCCTTGGACACATTTATTCTTACACACACCTCTTATATTCCTCATACATACTTTTGAATTCATTCAGAAGCCTACCACACACACCACCATATATCACTAACACTGCCATACGAGCTTCTATTAACCTATATATACGCTGTTGCCAATCCAATAAAACTAAATCATTTATTCTTCTCCCATCATTTTCTCAATCATTTGTTTTCAATTGTTAAAGATTTGATCCACACATCCTCTATACTCCAAAACGCACCTTGTTCTTCACAATCAATCCTTCAGTCACTCGACGCAGTCTTTCGAACAGACCAAAAATACCAGCATATTCTTCCTACAACACTGCAAAAATCTTATTTCCCCTATAATTTTCTACAGTTTTCCCTTATCTTTCCTTACCCTTATATAAGGGTACTGATTACTGCTCTCCTCCAATCCTTGGAACTATCCCTCCATAAACGCTTTAATTATTACACAACTTCAAGATCCAGTCACTTGAGCTTCCGCCTCCTTTTGCTCAATTTCACCAGTAATTTCATCTATACTTGCGATTTTACCATTCTTGTAATTTCTCCTCTACCGCATTACCCCTCCTTTCTATAACATCCCAAAATCGCTATTCCTCCTTGCATCCATAACGCCATCCACATTCACTTCACCTTCTTCATTACTGCCAATATTTGCAGATTTTTCGAAGTGTTCTTTCCACACTCCCCTAACTCCATTGCATCAGTTACAAAAGCACCATCCCTATTCATTATTCTAAAGCGTCGGTTTCCCCTTATTCCTCATTCTTACCTTTCGCTGCTTCTTAAGAAGAGCTTCTTTCCCTTCTAAGTCCCATTCATCCTCCTTCCAAACTGTTCATTTTTACCTCTTCTTTTCTCTTACTACGTATAAACCTTTTAGTATTTCTTTTTTTCCTCCTTATTTATTTCCATACCTTCTTTTGAAACTTCACTCATTTGCTTTTAGTAATTCAACCACGCTTCTTTTTTACTTTTAACCGCTTGCATCACCTCTTCATTCCACCACTCACTGTCACATTCTTACTTCCTACTTTACAGCATCCCTATACTTTCTTTGCTCCTGCTAATATTTACTCCTTCATTTTGTCCAGATTTTGTTCAGTTTCACTTGTCACATTCAACTGATTTATTTCGAGCGCTCTTACATACTTACTCACTTATTACCTTGTTCACTTAACCTTTCACTCTCCCTCTTAATTTTACCCACTTCCTTCCGTATCACCTTCCTCTCCTCCAACGCCCGCCACTAACCTATTTTAAGCATGACAACATAATGAATCGCAATAATCCATTCCTTAACCCTCACTAATTTAACATCCACACATACTTCAACATTTCATTCTGTCACCAACACAAAAATCAATTATACTTTTCACTTCGATACATCTCTACCTACACCAACTTCTAGTATACTTATGGATAACTCTTGTGTTTAAGAAAGTATTACTTACACCACATACCTCGTCTCTTCACAGACATCAATCACCTTCCTACCATTCTCATTTTCTCCCGCCACCTCAAAACCACCTGTTATA
>JABUQX010052684.1:0-30221 GCA_015478945.1 Trachelipus rathkii | reverse complement strand
AATACCTATATACACTCAATAGCTAATTTATATTAACATATATGTAATATATATTTAAACAATATATTTATATCTATATCTTCTGAAAGGAAATATATTGTTTATGAGTTTGTCAAACATATTTTAAGTTTCAAAATGGTGATAAAGCTGGGGTTTGTTAATTATAATTTTTTTATATTAATAAAAGAAATAGTTAATCAAAACAAATTAGGAGTATATATTTATTATGATAAAACAATGAATGAGGAAACATATTTAGTAGTTGTTGAAGATTTCTTAGTTGAAGTGGTTGTTCTTTCCATATATATAGGTTAATATAATATTTCCCCCTATAATGGTATATATATATAGTACGGTCTTAATCATAATATATACCTTGATCAAATATAATATATATCAATAGCAGATATATATATTATATAGTGGTATACGCTATCTTATATGAATTGTATTATACTTGATGATATATATTGGTAATTATATAGATACAATATGTATGTAGATACATACTAATATAGTGATATATATATTCTTTCCTTTCTTTTCCTCATGCCCACAAGGAGGGATCTGAACACTTGGTTCATATCTTTCTCGCTCGCATTAGTCTACCGAGCCGTATGATTCTGTCGAATAAATTTGGCTATGTACGCTTTCCTCCAGACGTGGCGTCCCTCTCTCCTGCACTATTCTCTTAGCTGCTGGTCATGCATTCTAACCCAAAGGGAACTTCACAGTGTCCACATGATCTTGAAATAGGTCTGATTTCGTGGTAAAGAAATTATTAGTGTGAAACCCTGCGTTGACGGAGGCACGAGCTTGAGTGCCTCGATAAATGAGAATCGGCCTTATTTCTCGATTCTGGTGCTTAGACCACCCATAAGCAGTAACACGGATATATAGGTTTGGTATCTACCAGTTATTTGTTCCCCATGTGTTAGTGTATTTCTTGGGTCATTGGGCACTCATTTGATTTAAAGATCTGGATAGAAACTGCCCACCCAAATGAAGGATTACTATACAAACTAGCGGATATAATGAAATCGCAGTTAGTTTTCCTACTCAGAAGGATTAATGAAGAAAACTGATTTGTGCATTCTTATATCCTCTGGTCTAATAGGTTAGGAGACCCCTGTGAAACGCTAATAATGGTTCATTTTCCTGATCGCCCATCTCTGGGTTTAGTATTTTGGTGTCTCATTCTATCTACGAAACTCATTGCTGCGGACAATGGGGATATTTTATCATAATATTTTCTAACAGAATCAATTATGGATATAATCGAAAGCGGATGTTGTTCACCACTAACGTGTGACTGCATCCTAGATGGTTCAAAATTAACTGGAATGTTAGCTCTATGATCTTGGTGAACTTCCATTTCTTCCACTAACTGTGTGTCCCTTTTAACTCTGGACAACATATCTTTTAACATTGGAGATGGCAATAGTCGATCTGCAGGCAATGATTTCATATTTCTTAAAACATTATCATATCAGCACCACCTTCTGCGCCTATGTATGTTTTCCGATGAAGGATTAATGGTGATAACCCCATGTACATGCCAATTCTCTGAGTGCTGAAGGTAACCGATCTCGGAAATCGATTTTCCCGTACCCATGTGGTTATTATTGTTAGTTTGATCCTTTATCCAATTCAAAATCCAATAAACTTGGTGTTTCTTTGGTAAATATTAATGTCATTTATTTAAAGTTAAATCATAGCTGATTTAGTGTGCAAATTGTCATTATAGTTACTTCTCCTATGAACGGAGAAAACCAATTAAGAATATAGAACGATGATCGCGTAATCAAGAGCGGTGATAGGCGTAGTGCAACGAGAATTCACATACGCTAACGCTCGCGTGCGACACCTCGAACAAATGACACTCTCTCTCACATGTTCTCGTTGCGGTCTTTCTCTTTGGCGACCAATTAAGATATAATGTGGTCTATGTAAGGAGGAATGTATCGTCCGACTATTAATTCCCTGGAAAAATTGCGTTTCATTCCCTCAATATATATACTTGAAGAAAAATGATTATTAGAAGAAAAATTAAATGAATGATAAATGAACAATAATGTTTAAGCAACTATCCCTTCAATGAAGTTAACATCTTGACTTTTGCTAATGGATGATGAACAAATCTTGTACTAGAGAGGAGAACGTCGACAATCAGCAAGTAGCAGACCTTTCATGGAACTGAATGGGTAATGTGTGTTCAGAGATCCTTGATGGTTAGAGCGGTACCGCGTAATCTGCAGGGGACAGACATGTCATCAATGACCGCATAGACTGTGTATAATCTGTATATCTCTTTCTATCCTCGCGCTTGTTAATTTGTACTCAATTAGCTACTGGTCAGTTATTTATATGCAGATTATGATATAAATTGTTATAGCTCGCGATTTAATAGAACCAATGAATTAACTATATAATAATTACATGAGAATATATAAGGTAATGAATTAATGTAATAAGTAATAGATAATAATAATAATAATAATAAATAATAATTAATAATAATAATGAATAATAATAATAAGTAATAATAATATATTAATAATAAAAGAAAAGAACTAACAAACTCAGGGATGACGAGAAAATTTTTGTATACAGTAAATTGAATCATTGAAAAGGTTCAACGAGCTAGAAGTTATTGGGGGATGCAATAGAAATAGAAATGTCCCTATTAAAGGTAAGCATTTTAAATGTTTTTATGTATTAACTGGTTCGAAATAAGCAAATACATAGATATCAATCTACAGCTATAAATGCTGTTGATACATTGAATAGTTCATCTGTAAATAAGGAATCTAATTTGACACCTATGACTAATAAGTGGTGGGTGTCTTATTAGGAATACACTCACAACCATCTACTGGTATCTTATCTTTTAATAAACATCCTGGCATATCCAATATTGATAATATTTCGGTGTATTTTTCATAAATATATAGCGTATTATAATCTGCTTTCTAGAGCTAGATAGTATTCATTATGCTAAATAAGTCGCTTTTTAATTCGTCTTACACTATTTCAGTGCTTATCGCATATGAAGTCTAACTGCTGAGATGTAACCTTCTCGTCCAGTCAAGATTCCAAGGTGACAATTCACAGATAGTTTAGTTTACTTCTAAGTGTTGGTGTTATAACAAGACACCAGATTCTCACTTCGATTTGAGTTACTGATATTGCAAAGCGTGTGTGATTCATTTTCATAGCTTCTTGAACACTCAAGTTCAAATCCAATCGTTATTTTTTCATAGTCCAAAACACAGTTCGTAACCGGAGGTTAGGTTTTATTCAAGGCTGTGTCTCCTCAGCTCGCAAAAATAGTTCCTATTAAACCATAAATATTTTTCTCAGTTAATACTATAATTTCTTATATCAAATATTTAATCTACCTACAATGATCAATGCTATTTTCATCTCTTTTTTCGGAGAGTAAATAAACATCCAACGAAGGGAACTATCTCGTCTGTTGATTCTTCTATGTTTGATGTGATGTTAGAGACTCTTCTGGTTTGGCAGAACAAGAAGTCTGCAAAAATATATTATGACTGTGTAAGTATTTCCCATATTCTTTAATAATTACATCTTTAAATATGAATTACTTGACATTAATTATAGTAGAATGTGATTTTAATAAAATATTAAATTCAAAAATCAGTTTTCATATCTAAAAGAGAGTCTTCAAGAGAACATCAACAAGAACCTGTGAAGAGGAGGAGCAAGCAGAAGAAAAGGGATATCTTCAACACTTCTGCTACTATAGAATTCACTTCTTTCATTACATCATAATTGGTTAGCGTTTATTTCATCAATTTTAGAAACTCTCTTCAGTTGAAGCTAAACAGTCACATCCACAGAGACATAATCGTTCTGGTATTCTGCTACAGAATAAATGTGAACTTGTGTCTACGGATAGCTATGATACTCCTAAACATTTCTAGAACATTTTTTGTAGTTTTATCATCTAGCATCCGCAACATATTTAATATGGTTCTATTTACCCTCTCCACAATTCCGTTTGTTTGTGGGGCATTAGCCGCGGTCAATCTATGATGAATGTTTCTTTTCTCCAAAAATGTGTCCATTAACTGATTTCTAAATTCCGAACCATTGTCCGTTTGAACTTCTTTTGGATTTTTCAAAAAAGTGGCCAACATGTTACGAAAAGCTTCTAGGATGGTTTCTGCCTTCTTGTTCGGAACAGCCACAGCCATCAACCATTTAGAATAGATATCCACTCCCACTAACACATATTTATTTCCTTTGGCTGTTAACGGTAGTTCCATCAGATCTAATGCAACGATATCAAAAGGATTCTTGGCATTTATCTTCCATGTTGGTGGTTTATTCCTTCGTGCAGGGACTCCTTTATTTTCTTGGCATTTTATACAAGTTCTGTTGATCGTATTACAAATATAATAAATCTTTGGGTGCCAAGCTATACTTTCTGCCTTTTTTAACAATTTATCTCTTCCCATATGAAAATATTTTTTGTGCATATCGATACATAAATGGAACATATCTTTATAAGCAATCATAGGAATTGGTCTTCCTCCTATGTATTTCATTAAATAACCCTCTTGACAGTTTATCTCTCTCTGACGTATCTACTAAAAGGTCTGAGTACATGATTCTGTTTCATCAGTCTAATTTTTTCTACTTCAGTTTCTTCTCCACAAATCACCTCACTTAATTTCATCAATTGGTGATCATCTTTTTGTCTTTCTTTTATTTTTGTTCTTAATCTTTCTTCATCATAAATATACACAAGGTCTTCTTTTAATTTTGGCAATTCAACTCCAGCTAAATCTTGTTCATTTTCATCCAAATTACTCCGTTCTTCCTCTTCACTTTCACTCTGCGTATCTCCAGATTCACTCCTTTCAACTCCTTCCAGGTCTCCTGCCCTCACCTCTTCTTCATCTTCTAACCCATCTATCTGAGGTTGAACAGAATAATTTCTTTATGAGAACTTTCATCATTACATATGTCGATCAAATCATAAACAATCCCATTTCCACCGAAAAGATCCAAAGATTGAACTTCCTTCGTTTCCGGAACTAATAGGTCAAAGTGAACACCATCTACACATCTTAAATGACAGACAGGTAACTCTTTTGTCGAGTCAGTATTATATTGTATCTTAAGCTCTTTTCCATGATACACCCAGATAGATACATTATTTATTCTTGCACACGCTTCCACGACTTCACCGGATACCAATGTTCCTACATGCCCCATTCTCTTCAGTTGTTGTCTGTGATGTTTACTGTCGTTCAGCCCATACCTAGTTATATCTTTTTGAATCTCACTCACAGCGCTCTCTCTAAGTGTTTTATGTTGTTCCTTATTCCCAAAAAGATACAAGGCCAGGGCCTGGAACAATGAATTCCCTCCTCCAGGGACGGTTTGTAAATCCAAACGGTATTAAGTCTTGTTCCTGCTCCAGGGCCACTGCCTCTGATGTATCATCGGGTCCACATCTCGAAAGAAAATCACTGATGAAATTCAGTTTGCCTGGTATGTACCGAATCTCAAAATCATATTCTGCTAAGTCTGTTAAAGTTCTGGCTATCCGAGAGTTAATTCCGGCCATATTATGTAGGTAAGTCAAAGGCTGATGGTCTGACCAAATAACAAATCTTCGGCATCTCAAAAAGACCTTAAATGTTTTCACTCCCCAGCGTAATGCAGCCAATTCCTTCTCTAGTGTACTATAATGTATCTGGGCTCCACTAAAACAAATTGAAGAATAAGCAATCACTTTCATTATACCTCCTTGTTGCTGTTTTAAACAAGCTCCAGCCCCAGTTCCTGAGGCGTCTACATATAATTCGAGCGGCTGTGTGCTATTGTAATCGGGAAATGACAAAATTGGTGCTTCTGTTAGTGCTTCTTTTAGTTGGTCGAAACTGTACTGACATTCCGTAGTCCATTTTAAATTTTTTCCCGATGTTAAACTCGACAAAGGCTTCATCAACTGAGCGGCATTCGGTATATGCCTTCTATAATAATTTATGCTTCCCAGAAAACTCTGTAGCTGCTTTACGGTTCGTGGGACTTTGGCCTCTTTAATTGCTCTGATGTAATCTTTTAATGGTAGCAATCCCTTTTCACTAACTTCTTGTCCTAAAAACTTAACCTTTCGTCTGAAGATACTGCATTTCTCCGGTTTGATTTTAAGGTTATACTCTCGTAGTTTTTCCAAGACGTTCTTCACGTTTTTTAGGTGATCTTCAAAATCTTTCCCTAGAATTAAAATATCGTCAAGATATGCGATTACCTGGGTCCAATCAAAACCCTTCAACATCAGATTAACCAACCTTTGGAAAGTGGCTGGACTATTACTAAGACCAAAAGGTAATCTTACGAACTCCAAGTGTCTAGTAGCGGTTGAAAACGCAGTTAAAGGTCTGGACTCTTCGTCTACGGGCACGTTGTAATAACCTTTTGTCATATCTAGGAGGGAAAAATAGACTGATCCCTTTAGACTATAAATATAATCTGCAGCTATAGGTAACGGAAAACTATCCTTAACAGTTTTTTGATTTAAAGCTCGATAGTCTATACAGACTCTCATTTTACCGTTCTTCTTTACAACTGGTACTATTGGACTACTCCAAGGACTATTTGATGGTTGCACTATTTTTTGTTCTTCCAACTCCGTTAATTCTTCATCCACTAAGGCTTGTATTTTTGGATTAAACCGCCGAATTTTTTGTTTAATGGGTGTTTCGTCTGTCAACTTGATGTGGTGTGCCACTTTATCCGTATATCCCACATCATGTTCGTCCTTACTTATTATGTCTTCAAAACCTTGCAAAACTCTAACGACTTCTTCTCGTTGTTTCTTAGTCAAATCTGTTTCATCCAACTGGAATCTTTCTTCCAAGGATTCATTCTGTGATGTTACTTGATTTTGTTCCAATTCACAAACATTCTCTACTTCTATTAATTTATTCCCTTTTTCAATCAATTCCACTGCTTTGGCCACAACGATTCCAGATTGTAAATGTATATCTGCGCTCACTCACTATTAATACACTAAACTAAAGTATTAAGGGCCAGAATTTACAGCCATTAGACACTAATTAGTCCCAATAACTTTAGTTAGTGTTATTTAATATGAGCTGATCGAAGATCTTATACATTACAATCTGGCAATCGGTTGTGGCCCAAAGCAGTTTGGAAGGAATTAAAAAAGGAATAAATTAACGTCGAAGTAAAGTATGTTTCAGAATTCGGAACAAAATCACAGTAACATCACAGAACTGAATTCCTTGGAAGAAAGATTTCCGTTGGATGAAAACAGGATTGACTAAGAAACAACCGAGAGAAGTCGTTTTAGAGTTTTGCAAGGTTTTAGAAACATAAATAAGTAAGGACGAACATGATGTGGGATATACGGATAAAGTGGCACACCAATCAAGTTGACAGACGAAACACCCATTAAACAAAAAATTCGCGCGGTTTAATCCAAAAAAATACAAGCCTTAGTGCGATGCAAGAATTAACGAGTTGGAAGACAAAAAATAGTGCAACATCAACATAGGTCCTTGGAGTAGTCCAATAGTTACCAGTTGCTAAAGAGAACGGCTAAAATGAGAGTCTGTATTAGACTATCGAGCTTTTTAAATCAAAAAACCGTAAGGATTAGCTTTCGTTACTATAGCTCAGGATTATATTTATAGATCTAAAGGGATCAGTCCTATTTTCCCTCCTTAGATATGACAAAAGGTTATTTACAACGTGCCCGTAGACGGAAGCAGTTCCAGACCTTTAACTGCCGTTTTCAACCGCTTACTAGACCACTTATGGAGTTCGTTAAGATTACCTTTTACGTCTTAGTAATCAGTCCAGCCACTTTTCCAAAGGTGGTTAAATCTGATGTTGAAGGGTTTGATTGACCCAGCTAATCGCATATCTTGACGAATTTAATTCTAGGAAAAGATTTTGAAGACCCTAAAAAACGTGGGGAAGAACGTCTTGGAAAAAACTACAGATGAGGTATACACTTAAAATCAAACCGGGTGAGAAATGCGAGTTATCTTCAGTGACGACAAAGCGTTAAGGTTATTTCAGGACAAGAAGTTAGTTGAAAAGGGTGATTGCATAGCCATTAAGAATAGATTACATTTCAGGAGCAATTAAAGAGCCAAAGTCCTACGAAACCGTCAAAAGCAGCACAGAAGTTTTCTGGGAAGCATCAAATTATGTATAGAAAGGCATATACCGAATACCGCTAGTGATGAAGCCTGTTGGTCGCAGTTTAAACATCGGGAAAAATTTAAAAGGACTACGGAATTGTCAGTACAGTTTCGACCAACTAAAAGAAGCACTAACAGAAGCACCAATTTTGTCATTTCCCGATTACAATAGCACACAGCCGCTCGAATTATATGTAGACGCCTCAGGAACTGGGGCTGGAGCTTGTTTAAAACAGCAACAAGGAGGTATAATGAAAGTGATTGCTTATTCTTCAATTTGTTTTAGTGGAGCCCAGATACATTATAGTACACTAGAGAAGGAATTGGCTGCATTACGCTGGGGAGTGAAAACATTTAAGGTCTTTTTGAGATGCCGAAGATTTGTTATTTGGTCAGACCATCAGCCTTTGACTTACCTACATAATATGGCCGGAATTAACTCTCGGATAGCCAGAACTTTAACAGACTTAGCAGAATATGATTTTGAGATTCGGTACATACCAGGCAAACTGAATTTCATCAGTGATTTTCTTTCGAGATGTGGACCCGATGATACATCAGAGGCAGTGGCCCTGGAGCAGGAACAAGACTTAATACCGTTTGGATTTAACATACAACCCATCCCTGGAGGAGGGAATTCATTGTTCCAGGCCGTGGCCTTGTACCTTTTCGGGAATAAGGAACAACATAAAACACTTAGAGAGAGCGCTGTGAGTGAGATTCAAAAAGATATAACTAGGTATGGGCTGAACGACAGTAAACATCACAGACAACAACTGAGAGAATGGGGCATGTAGGAACATTGGTATCCGGTGAAGTCGTGGAAGCGTGTGCAAGAATAAATAATGTATCTATCTGGGTGTATCATGGAAAAGAGCTTAAGATACAATATAATACTAACTCGACAAAAGAGTTACCTGTCTGTCATTTAAGATGTGTAGATGGTGTTCACTTTGACTTATTGGTTCCGGAAACGAAGGAAGTTCAATCTTTGGATCTTTTCGGTGGAAATGGGATTGTTTATGATTTGATCGACATATGTAATGATGAAAGTTCTCATAAAGAAATTATTCTGTTCAACCTCATAGATGGGTCAGAAGATGAAGAAGAGGTGAGGGCAGGAGACCTGGAAGGAGTTGAAAGGAGTGAATCTGGAATCTGGAGATACGCAGAGTGAAAGTGAAGAGGAAGAACGGAGTAATTTGGATGAAAATGAACAAGATTTAGCTGGAGTTGAATTGCCAAAATTAAAAGAAGACCTTGTGTATATTTATGATGAAGAAAGATTAAGAACAAAAATAAAAGAAAGACAAAAAGATGATCACCAATTGTTGAAATTAAGTGAGGTGATTTGTGGAGAAGAAACTGAAGTAGAAAAAATTAGACTGATGAAACAGAATCATGTACTCAGACCTTTTAGTAGATACGTCAGAGAGATAAACTGTCAAGAGGGTTATTTAATGAAATACATAGGAGGAAGACCAATTCCTATGATTGCTTATAAAGATATGTTCCATTTATGTATCGATATGCACAAAAAATATTTTCATATGGGAAGAGATAAATTGTTAAAAAAGGCAGAAAGTATAGCTTGGCACCCAAAGATTTATTATATTTGTAATACGATCAACAGAACTTGTATAAAATGCCAAGAAAATAAAGGAGTCCCTGCACGAAGGAATAAACCACCAACATGGAAGATAAATGCCAAGAATCCTTTTGATATCGTTGCATTAGATCTGATGGAACTACCGTTAACAGCCAAAGGAAATAAATATGTGTTAGTGGGAGTGGATATCTATTCTAAATGGTTGATGGCTGTGGCTGTTCCGAACAAGAAGGCAGAAACCATCCTAGAAGCTTTTCGTAACATGTTGGCCACTTTTTTGAAAAATCCAAAAGAAGTTCAAACGGACAATGGTTCGGAATTTAGAAATCAGTTAATGGACACATTTTTGGAGAAAAGAGAAACATTCATCATAGATTGACCGCGGCTAATGCCCCACAAACAAACGGAATTGTGGAGAGGGTAAATAGAACCATATTAAATATGTTGCGGATGCTAGATGATAAAACTACATGGGATTCTTGTTTGGGTGACATCATAAGCACTTACAATCATAGTTACCATCGAGAATTAAACCAAACACCAGCCAGTTTGTTTTTGGAGAACGTAAAGAAGAAAGAATCAGAAGAATTAACTTGGAAAAAGAAAGATCCGAACTACGAACCCTTTAAGTTGGAAGAATTAGTGCTAAAAAAGAACATTTATAAGGGACACGCGGTACAGAATAAATTGGCCAAGAAGTACCACGGACCATATAGAATTGTTAAAGTTTATGGAAACGGTGTACTATACGACATACAGCACAAATATAGGAATACCTTGTTGTACAGAGTCCACCAAGTGCATCTGAAAAAATTTTATGAGATACCGAAAGAGTTAGAGAAGGAGAGTAAAGAACCAGAAAAGGAAGATTCTGTATCTGAAAACAGTTTTGAGGGTTTCGATCCCTTAGATTTTCGTTCTGTTCCTAGAGATTTTGAAGGATTTGAAGAAGAAGAAACAGTTAAGAATTCATTTGCACTTAATTGGAAAAGACTTGAAAGATTCAGTATACCTTGTGGGTCAGGAGTTGAAGAAAGAGAAAAAGAGTATACAGATGTAGGTATACAAGTTGAAGAAATATGGGGACAAAGATTGTTTGAAACTGGATCTTACGAAGGAAGTACTTTAGAAGATACTATTAATATGTCTGAGGAGACTGTCTATTATGACACAGTAAACATGGAGTCGTGGATCGTTGAGGAGATCTACAGGGAGTAAAATGATATTTGAATAGTGTAATACAAGTTTTTTTTTGTTGCATTTTCTTACCAATCGAAAAGAAAGATTGGTTTGACAATGTGAATTGAGAAGGGGTGTGGTCTAATTGAAAAGAAAAGAAAAAATTTTTGTTTTGTAGTAATAAATTATGATTGCCTTAATAATCAAAAAGAGATTGTTTTGGCAATCAGAAGAAAGATTATATTAGTAATTAAAAACAGTTGCTTAGTAAGCAAGAATAATGTTGCCCTGATAATCGAAGAGATTGCTGGGACAACGAAAATTAAAATATAGGTTGCCTTGGTGGTTGGGAAACCGATTGCCTTGGCAATTGGGAACAAAGTAAATAAAAGACTGCTTTAACAATATGAAATAAATTATTGCTTTGGCAGTCAAAAAGAGAAATTAAATAATTGAGAAAATAAAGGACTGACTTAGTAATATAGATGAATTATTGCTTAGACAGCCAGAAAAAATAATAATATAAGTTATGTTCATTGAAGTAATGGTTGTTTATTTGATTATTTCAGAATGACCACCAGACGAAGGACACAAAACCCAGATGAGTTGTCATCAGAAAAGATTATAGTTGTTGGAGACAGTCGGGTGCGATCTTTGGCGGAATACCCCAGATGGGCCCCATACACAGATATAACATTTTATTACAAAAATGGCATAAAATTGATGGAAATGTTGCAACTTACAGAAGCTATTCTTGAACGAAATATGGAATTGGGAGATGACTTGATTCAAATCGTCATCTTAGTAGGGTTGCATTGCGACTTTACCCGATTAGAATACTTCAGAAACACCAACAAACAGATCATGGTGCCCAATTCACAAATGGAAAGATATGTTGTCACACTGGCCAGACAGTTGATTAGATGGGGAAGACAATAACCGTTTTGCAAAGTAATATGTACTATACCGTTTACACCCGATTTTGACCGATACAACTATAAGAGACTTAGAGGAAATTTAAGTAGAGAACAGCTTGAACAGCAATATACCACCAGAATGAGTCGACGCTATTTACGAGATTTTGTAGACATAATCAACGACTTTTATGTTCAATGGAAGGAATATATACGTCCTAAACCGCTTGCTCTGGCACGGATGGGGCAGTATACATGGAAAGAGACAAAATCTAGGAGACAAGGCACAAGAAGGAGAATTGATCCTCGAGAAAACATGGAACCCTACCCTGGCCAAACCACTGATGGGTTTCACATGCGAGAAAAAGCTGTCAAACATTTCTGGAGATTGTGCAAAGAAGGTATTAGACATTTCAAAAAAATTTAGTAAAAAAAGGATGAGTATGTTGGGGAATGAGGAGTAAATATTTTCTATTGCATGTGAGATGGGTTTGTGTATACTCAATTATATAATTATAGCTCAAAGTGAGAGAAAACACAAATTTGCCTCTGTGTCACAAATCGGAGTGAACACACTGATACTCCAGTTAAGATGTATATATCAAACAGAAAGTTGTTCCACATGGACATAGTAGGCGGGAATGCGTGTGCACATAGGACGAAACCTCTTACAGTTATTAAACAAACCCATTATACTTTGCGAAACCCAAATTAAAAAAAAATGTACACTATGTATATAATAGATTAAAAAGGACTACCTTACTGAAAATTCTTAAAGATAGACATTTATGGTATTATGAATTAAAATCGAACTCGCACTAGAGTGAAAGATTAGATTAGTGACGATGGACATTAAGAGCGAACAATGAGTCTATAGAGACACAACGAACGTGATCTTTCGGAATGGCCGTAATGTAAGACAAAACCTAAAAAACATAATAAATAATCCTACATTCAACCAGGTGTAAGACTAATCCTTTTTTGTCATTGAATTCGTAGAGTAATTGTTAGGTATCTGTGTATATTATATATTAAATAATATAAAAATTAGGAAACAAGGTTGTGAGTTGGTCGGTGATAGTATGTAAAGGAAACATACTTTTATAGAAAATGCATGGTTAAAATTAATTTACTCCAGTATACATATATATAATAATAATATTTAGCAAAGAAATTTCTACGGGAACTATATATATATATAGTAATTATATATATATTAATCATAATAATTCTATTTGAATTATATTTATGGTTATGTATATATATACCCAATACAGTTTTTGAGTCACACTATGATCTACGAGTAAAAAGTAAAATTTATTTAGTATCTATTACTATTGTATGATATACATGTGTATACTCCTGTGTGTGTGTGTGTGTGAAGAGCATAGTCGAATAACCTCATTGTTTATAACTTGGGCAAGCTGAAACAGTATATTAACTTTAAATAAATTATTATATGCACAAATATCTGAAGAATGTAGAGAGAAAAATAATTATGGTGCTCGCCCTCTGATAAGATAGAAATGTAGATAGTATGTAACACCTAGCTGTTTCATAAGAGTTTTAATATAACAAACACTGAGTCGTTGAATATATAGTATATCAGAGAGTGTTAATATAGTCTGTATATCTAACATAGTAAGATATAATATAATATCGTATATATAAAAGGTTCATGAAGAAATTATTTTCTCCTCTCCAGGATTATGTAATAAATATTATATATACAATTTTATAAAATATAATTCCTAAAATTGGTATTAAATAAAATCTTTAATAAGAATTTTAGATACCTGTATATTATATTGGTTATCAGAATCTAAGGAACAAATCGAAGAAAGAATATATTGACAAAATAGAGCAATCTACTTATCTATTGATCTCAATAAATACAAAGAACAATTCGATTAGCGCGGTATACACGTATCGTAGTGTATAATCAGAACACTTGTAGTCTAAGATCTCATTCCTTAGTAGAGTTTATGTTTAGTCCCGGCTTGTTGAAAGTAATTGGTTTAGCTATCATTTATCGATTCTGTAGACATTGTGGATCAAGCATGCGCAATGCGCATCTATATTTCATTATATTATTCTATATTTCTAGGAAAAATTTGTTTAATATTATTGAAAAAAGTGCTTTTCTCACAAACATTTTGTAAATAATGAAAATCTAGACGTGCGTTATATTTAAAATAATCGCATCTGGTTTAATCATGATATATATGTCTTAGAAAACGTTGATTATTATGATAGTCTACATAGTATTTAAAAGTGACTTTAAAAAATGACTTTGAATATGAGATTATTTCTATATTTTTTAAATAAATAACTTAATTAATTTAATCTTGTATCGTTTGACAGCTAGGCATTTGTGTTTGAGTATTCCAGCTTGCAGTGAGCAGTCATGCAGTAGATCAATAAACAGAAATTGTATAACTATTATATAGTATAGTTGAGTGAGTACATTTGCACTATCGTGCAATTTGCATTTGATTTCCAAATAAAAATATAAAGAAAAAAAAGATAACATATAGGAAATTACATCAACCTTAGCATATTAAAATGAATCGAGAAGAAAACCGACATATAATATTACTAGTACTTTTGGTTTTGATGAACCAAGTTTTTATATCTTATACATAAAGTTATTATTAAGAATATATATTATAATGAATTTATTTTGATATTTACAGAATCTGATGTTATAAGTATATAGAAAAGTGAAGTATTTTAATTTTATAGGTGCTAGAGTTTAATATGGCTTGATGTTTCATTATCATAAGAGATTTGGCATATTATATATCAATAAGAGATTAATTCTATGGTTGTTGTACACACAGCAAGACCGGCCTTTTGCATTACAAAACGCAGGCCGTCCATGCTGAAATGCCTATCCGACCATATGTATGAACTAGTCGATGACTATTCTTTACTAAAAAAAAACTTTTTAACATTGAGCTGCAATTTCGGGGGGTGACTTTATACAGACGTATAACGTCTAGAAAATTTTCATGAATCGCCCTTTTTTGAATAATCATAAAGGTGATTAAATTATATCAATTCTTTGACAATAAAAAACTTGTTAAAGCATTTTATACTATCGATTGAATTGTCTTTAATTATTATAATATGTGTATGAAGAACATATTGTTTAATATCTGTTGAAAACTAACATTATTTTATGATTATGTAGGTCTTTGGAATCTTGAACAGATTATCATATTGGACACAAATTGACTATAAAAAATTCGTGTACTTTTTGGATATAATTATTTCAATCAATTTGTGATTTGACTTATAGAAATTTGAATAAGCACCTTTTATAATGAGGAATTATTAATTTTCTAGTATGACCTTATGACGAGTATAATGAATCGAAACATACTTAGAAATATTATCGAGATGCTTAGGTTATTATATAACAAGTGTCGATATAACATAAGTTTATGAAAAGAAAACCAAATGTATCTTATAATTTTGTAAAAACATAAGAACTTTAGTATGGACCTTAGAATTAGATATATTGATTCGTGACTTTTGTCCTAAGTTTATACTAAGTGATTCTACGACATTTAGAATGATTTAGGACGTCCGGATTTCTGAAATTGAGATCGACTTTTTAAGTTGAGCATATGTCACTTTCTCTAGAGTTGGCGCCTTAAGCCACGTGCTCTATACTTAGGTGGAAAACTTACATAGTATATCATCTATTTGATACTTGAGTTTTCTAGCGTCTTAGTACAATTGAATTTCAGCTTCGCACTGTTGAAAAATATTTCGAATGATTTAACACTTATCGAGACTTGTTGATTTGCAAATTTCAGCTTTCGTACTGTATTAAATGGGGTAACGTGCGCGTAGCAAAGGCAACTGACCACAATGTTAATATTTTTATAGTTTTCCCCGTAATAACGCAACTTTATTTACACCATTACGTATAAGTAGGAAAGATTTTCTGAACTTAACAAATAATTATTGTGTTTACAAGATAAATCATCTTTTGCATAATAAGGACGTTTAGTAATTTCGTAATTTCTTATCGCCCAGAATTATGCATTAATATTTAATATCCACCAAGACAATTATTAATAATATCAGGGAAGACGTACGGGAAAAGTTGTATAGGTGCAGGACTACAAAATATTTTTTCAGCGATTATTTCACATATTTGATTTCAACACTAATATTTAGAAATTACTTACAAATAGCTGGCAATCATATATAGAGAATTTTTTTTTTATTTTGATTTTTTGCTAAATCAACTTTTTTTTTTCTCCCATAAAATTTAAAAGTAATCAAAAAAAATATACCAAAAAAGTTTTTTTGCATGAAACGTGCATAAAAATGTAGTTCAATGTATTAACAAAATTGAAAACAAAAAAGAAAAAGTATAAAAAGGCGTTGAATTTTTTTGTTATACCCCGAAATAGCAGCTCAATGTAAAAAAAAGTTTTTTTTAGTAAAATAGTCAAGAAGTTGAACTGTGAACAGTGGCAAAACCGGCTTGGTGTATACAATAAATTTATATAAATGAAAAAAATGTGTATCTCCAAATTTTACAAGTTGTAAAAATTTAATTCTAATCAGATGAATATTATAAAACTTATCTGATTTCCTAGGAGAATTTTTCCTTTTTTTTTTCTTTTTTTTTGAAGTAAAAGAAAAATTCTAAAAATTACATTATATATCCGATTATTGCTAAACTTTCAAAGCAGTTATAATTAGGAAAGAATACACATATTGTGTTAGATTAAATTTTTGTCAAACGCTTTTGCCGCTTGTCATGGGAAACTAATAAATTTAAAAAAAGTTTTCCAGTAGCAGAAGCAAAACCATTAAGCGTACAGAAAATTTATCTAAATAAAAAGATGTGTATGTTCTTCGAGTTATAAAGGCCATAAAAAATTCATTTTTATCAGCATGAATATAAGAAATATTTTGCATGATACCAATCATTAAAAAAAAATCGGCAACTCAAAAATTAAAATTGAAAACTAAATTATTATTTATACGATCAGTTTGAAAATTTGCAGAGCGTATAAGGGGAAGTAGACATTTCTTGTTTTTAGAAAAATTTTTGTATGCCCAAATACAGATTTTGTCGCTGCTCATGGAAAACATTTCAAAGTTTTCAAAAGTTTTCTCGTGATCAGCGGCAAAACTGTTGGGCATACCAAATATTAATCTAAATAGAATATGTGTATCTTGTAGAGTTACACAAGCTGTGAAAATTTCATTCCAATCGAGTAAATATTAAAAAGTTACACGCCACTGTCTATTTATTTAAAAAAAAATTTTTTTTCGACTAAAAATATTTATGATAATTTTTTTATTTTTGTTCAATCAATACAAAACTTTCAGATCATATACTACTAGCAAAATTTACATTTTTTGGTTTAATAAATGTTTTGTAAACTCAAGGGGTTGGCCGCTGCATTAGAAATATTTCTGAAAATTTAGAAAATTTTCGATGCACAGAGGCAAATCTGTTCTCCATACAAAAAATTTATTATAACAAAAATTATGTATCTTCCCCAACTATACTTACTCGGAAAGTTTCGTGCTGATCGCATGAAAATAAAAAAGGTATCGTGATTTTTCAGTTTTGACTTGTCAAAATTGAATACCCCCCATATCCCCCTGTTGTATATTGTGAATAAAATATTTTTTGTTGCATGTTGAAAATAACCAATCCATTCGAAAGAGCATAAAATTCTAAACCTAAAAGGTTAAAACCTTAAAAATTTAAAATTGATGATTACTACCCTCAAAAGTTAGAACCCAACGCCGCAACGTCCCCCTAACTTTTCGAATTTAAGCTTTCGACCTTTATCTTTTCGAATTTAGCTTTCACTTTGACTTTTTCGAATTTAGGCTTTCCGACTTTAACTTTTTTGAATTTAGTTTCGATTTTAACGATTTGTATTTAGTTTTGACTTTATTTGTAGATTGGTTTTTGAAAATTATTTCTTCGATTTGAATTATTTATGGTCGATTGTTGTAGTTTATCATTAGTTTGGTATCGATCATATCAGGCGTTGTTCCACTTGATATTACAGTTGGTGTTTCGAGCTTGACTGAATGTAAATTCTATATCATTTCTGACTTAACAGGGATTTATTTTCTTAATGTGTTGGTGTATTACAATTAAGCATTATTTCTGGATTGTGCAATATTATAGTCAGAGATTTTGATGAACTCACAACAATTTCAAGGTGAATTGAATGTTTGAATACTTTGAAGTTTGATAACACTAGTTTGATAAATTAAACTTTATAACGGTTTAATGGTAATCACGATTGACTTTGAGAAATAGTGATAGAAGCCTGAATATTTAAGTTCACTTGACAATTTGGATTTTACAATAGCTTTTGATTAATTAAATTAAAAGTTAATCTTGATTTGTTGCTTTTATATTGAAAGTAAAAGGTAATCGGTTTGGAAACATAACAAAGATTTAGGGACGATTTATTAAACAAGATTCACATAGCTAACATTTGATATAAGAAATATCTTTATTTGAGATTTAATTTTGACTAGTTGGATCTTTTTGGTTTAATGATAGAAACATATTATAATTATTTAGTTGATTCATGTTGAAGTAATGAAGTATAGCATCTGAAAGAGTCTCGAAGTTCTTTACATCTGTAAAAAAGAGTTCTACGAATACATTTGACTACGAATATATTTGACTACCAACACATCTAACTACTAAGGATAGGAAACAGAACACAATAGTTTTTATTTAGAATTAGACACAACGCTCTGTAGGTTTTTTTTGTTTATTTTACCACTATACACCTTTAAAGTTAGACAGCTAGTTTAGTTTTATTTGCTGCAATTTTTTCTTTAGGTAGTGTATATATTTGAGGCCATTACTAGTGCACTACGACAACGGGAGTAAAAGGGTATGTTCCGATTATAGGGCCTTAAATAGGATTACAGTCTTCGATCCTGAGCCCATGACCCCGACCCAGACTTTATTCACCAAGTTTGCCAAGGATAAGTTTTACACAAAACTTGACCTAGCCAAGGGCTATTGGCAAATCAAAATAAAGCCTGAGGACTGCCATAAAACCGGTTTTTCAACCGAAGATGGACATTTTCATTACCTCAAGCTACCATTCGGTATGGTAAATGCCGGTGCGACGCTTGTGAGGTCAATGCGCAGGATTCTGGATGGAATTAACGATGTCGATTTTTATATCGATGATATCATCGTCCATTCCCAGACCTGGCACGAGCATACGATTACGATTGAGACTGTTCTACAAAGACTCCAGGAGGAGGGATTCACCATCAGACCGACGAAGTGCGAGTTCGCCTCGTCGAGTGTTGAGTTCTTAGGTCATTATATTGCCAATGGCACGAAAGGATTACATGAAGATAATGTAATCAAGATTAAGAAGACAGAGCCACCTAAGAATAAAAAGCAATTAAGGTCTTTCTTAGGGCTCACTGCTACCAGGAATTTGTAAAGAACTATGCAAAAATTGCAGCGCCATTGACTGACCTAACGAAGAAGGGTGAGCCAACGAAGATAAGGTGGGAATCCATACATCAGCAGGCGTTCGAAAAGTTGAAAAAAGCTTTAAGCTCGAAACCAATCTTGAAGATGCCAGAGTTGGAGAAGACATTCACGCTACAGGTGGATGCATCCGGTACTTCACTGGGATTTGTCCTCCTACAGGAAGACGGAGGAATTCTCCATCCTATCGCATACGGGAGTAAGAAGTTGTCTGCAACCCAACAAAGGTATTCAACTTTGGAGAAAGAGGCGTTAGCGATTGTCATGGGCATCAGAAAGTTCGAGCCATACCTCTATGGAAAGGAATTTGTATCCTTCAGTCAGATCATAGACCGCTGACGGCTGATGAACAAAAGAGTATGAAACAATAGATAATGAGTGTCTTATTACCTTCAAAATTCAGGTTTATTCCTAAACCATATTAGTGGGAAAGAATAACGTCATAGCTGACTACCTAAGTAGATCGTATGCCGATGATACATTGGGTTCGTTCAGAAGCCTCTACAGAAGAAGGAGCGGCTTGTGAAAATTGAAAACAATGTTTTTATCATCATGTAAATAAAGCAAAAATGTACCAATTTACTTCATGTGGGTGGCCAAAATATGCAGTGGTACATTAAGTATATAAATTGTTTTCATTATTTGTTTTAAAATAGAGGTCACATATTGCTATTGCAATATTATTTATTTCTTTTGTCTATTTACCTAATGTATGCTGCAAGCCCGTCAAACCGCTGTAGAATATAGTTTGTATGTAAGTAGAAACAAGTAACCAATGGAACTCCTCTTTTAAGATTATTTTTTAAAATCTGAATTGTCATTGGTCGTGTTAACAAAGCTTTTAGATTATTATTAATTATAATTATTATTATTATTATTATATTAATATTTTTAAAGCGAATGCGAAAGGATACTGCGTATAACTTTATATATATAAATGGTTTGTATATTATAATAAATTAGTATTTCATGAAAAAATGCCAATGTTTGTTAAAGTGTGGAAGCTCATAATTTCGATTTTCGTTAAGTTCTTTATTCTGATTTGCATTAGATTGTCATTTCTTGGAAATGTAGTTTGATATTACAAGAATGCCAATCACGCCTTCCCTTTAGATGTCGTGTATATATTTGTTTTATTAATTAATTGAATAAATATATACATCATTTTACTTGCTGTTTTTAAGGATTGTGATTCGTTAAGAGGTGTAATCTATATTACTTAAATTCATATAAATAGTAAAAATAAGAATAATTTGGATCTTTCCGCTTTTCATTGTTGTTAACCTAAGTTGTATATAGTTGGTACCTACAAATGCCTCGTATGTCTCGATCAATTTTATTATATGTTAGATTGTGTATTTTCGTAAGCAAGAAGTGTTTTGTTTTATGTTATATTACAAAAGTAAATGTAATATTTGTTTTAAATTTAATGTGGTGATATAATTTCGATGTGTAAAATATTGCCGTTTTGTTTATTGTAAAGATTAAGGCAATTAAGTTTGTGTTCATAAAGCAATTGTGAGTAGATTGTATTTCATATATGCATTGGTATATCAAAGGGTCGTCTGCAGTTGTGCATTTGTAAAGAGTATTGCATTCGAATTGTTGCTAGATGTTACTGGCAGGTAAGCTTGTATTTATTGTAATTTATTTTCTGAAGTTTCGCAATTAATATATTTTGGTGATAAATATAAGACAATTGTAAGTTTGATATTATTTATTAACATATGGTTAATGTTTGATTCACAATTTTTGTTTGCAACAAAGGGATTTATTAATCACTTAATTGTGGACATCTTGCATTAAAGAAACAGTTATAGTAAATAATCAGCTGATCCTTTATTACTTGGTCATGACGAATCGATGTTTTTTGTAAATTCAAATTGATTAATTTTCAATAAAGATTTAATGTTTTTCTATCAAATCAATCAGTCTATATATTTATTGTTAATATATTTTATTTATTATAACACATTTTTGTTCTTGAATATTTATAATTTTATTATATATCTATTTATGGGCGAGAATCTGTATAAATTTAATGTTAGAGCATTTTATTTTGGTAACAGTGGTTTGCACTAGTATACTTTGATGCACATATAAATGTATATATTGCATACAAATATATGGTCGTTGATCTATATTGCAAGGTTTATTTAAAGCAAAATATTATTAATCGTTGCGTACTGAAGTTCTATCCGATCGGTGCGCATGTACATAGCATATCTGTGACAATTAATTACTTGTACATGGATGCATTAAAAAGCTTTGTTTTGTGTAAGAAGTATACCGTATCATTTTTTTTTATTAAAAGTATTTTAAATTTTTTCCTAGTAATTTTCTTGAGTGTTTCCAAAGGTAGTTTACTTCTTATTTATTCAAATATTCAGAAGCTTTATTTTTTAAGGTTCTTAAAGACATTGATTGCGGATGATTCAAAACACTTGATCATTAAAACAGTAAAATTCACTGATAACGAGTATTATGACTGGACGGTTTCATATAAAGCAAACAACTCGGTCAAACCGTTGTTTCATTTGAAGGACCTTCAGGGAGAAACGTTGGTGAGTTTTGAGTATATATAAAATTGCATTCTAATATTGCACAGGCCGTAACTCATTTCGACAGGAGGTCTGATACTGATACAATAAGGTGAGAATCTTGGAAAGTTGTTAGTTGGTTGATTGTTTCACGGGCTGGCGAAGGAATGTTTATCTGCCTAGAAGAGTAAGTTTATGACATATAAAGTTAATATCTTTTCAACCAATCCATTACAACGTCCTACAGAAAGGAATGAAGCCAAATGAACTACCTAGCAACTATTTGAAACGAATTGAACGAGTGATAGGCCTTAAAAATGCCCAAAGTCTCCTAAAAAATCATAGGGATTTTGTGAAAGAATGCTTTCTTAACGCATTACCAAATACTGTGTATAATCATATATACAAACTCGCTCAGGCTACAGAGTTACATACCCTCATAGGACTAGCCGATGACCTATTTAAAGTTACAAATCCAAGAATTGTTGTACAAACAACAAACTAAATAAAATTAAAAATTTGTATAATAAGATGATCTTAGGGTCTTTATATATATTAATAATTAGTACCGTAAGTAATGTCCGTAAGAAAAATTATAATAATAATAATAATAATAAAAGTGAATAATAAAATTAATAATAATAATAATGATAATAATGATAATAATAATAATATGATAATAATAATAATAATAATAATAATAATAATAATAATAATAATAATAATAATAAAATTATAAAAATAATAATAATAGTTCCAGTGAAATAAATTATAAAATTTAAAATTATATTTTGTAATATGGTATAGAAAAAAATTATTATACAATTAAATCTGATAAATTATATAAATGATGCTTTCCATAATAATTATTGTAATAATAAAGCTATATATAATATGAAACAAAAATGCAATGAAAAAAAAAAGTGAAATTGAAAAAAGAAATGAACAAAGAAAAAAAATTAGAAATGACAAATGTATTAAAAATTAAAAAATTTACTTAATAATAATGATTTAAAAATTTTCATGCCAATTATGATTGTATTTATATGTCAAATTAATAAACATAGTATAGGTAATAAAAATAATGTGAAGGCGAGTGCTCACACGAGACAAGCCTGAATCAGATATACACACGTTTAGCGCGCCTGCGCCGAGAGAACGGTATATCGCAGCTCCACAAATGGAGAACAAGAAGATTTTACTCACATTGGTTTGCAAGGTAAAAATGAAAATACCATAACTATGTAAAAACTGCGTGAATCTCATATAATTCTATCTATCCTAAAAATTTCAAAAAGTAAAGAATGAAAATCAAATGTAAGTTCAAGTTTCACTAAAATTTTGCTATAAAGATAAAAATAAAATATATAAGAAAACGGAGAATCTGAGTCAAATTCATTCACGTGCCCAAAATAGCCACCGCTCTCTTGTGAATTCCTTTGTACGGTCCATTTAAACCCTGAACAATCGGCAGCTGTGAGAAGGTCACATAAAAAAAAAAAAAAAAAAAAAAAAAGAGAAAGAAGACGAAGAAGCTGCTCTTTAAACAAGATGAAGAAAATGAACAAATAGTAAAATACATAAATGCATAGATAGAAGGAAAAGCTATTCCTTATTTTCTAGACAAGAATGTTTTGATTGAGTATATATTGCATCTGAATTGTCTGCCGAAGAGCATGACCTACCAAAGAGAAAATTGTACGTTTATTGAAATTTTATTTGAAAGAAAAGAAAAGAGAATGGAATAACAAGGACCAAAATGGTTAATGAGGGTGAAGAAATTGTAGTATATTGGACTCATTTGCAATTACCTGAAATGATAAATGAAAATTATTAAATATCTATTAATTGTGTTGCTAATTATATGTAAACGTTATTCTTCTCCTTTTGCTAATTGTAGTGTTTCTTTGGCCTGTTCTTTCTATTGCTTATATGTAATAATCTAAATAGATTTTATATAAAAGAGTACATAGCCTGAATGATATTGCAATTATCACATTCATAAGTTCCCTTATGCCTGTTGTTGCAATCTCATTGCAGAGTCAACGTCCAAGGTCACCATTTGCAATGAGATATTTCCATTCTCATTGGCCTATTATATTTTAAAATTGTGTGCCAACCGATAGAGGGCCAGAGATTTTGAAATTGTAACGTGTATTAGGCTTCTTCAAGGCTTATTTGAGAGAGTCCATTACGATACAGAGTGGCAGGAGGATGCTTTACAGCATCTCTCCAATAGATTCTACTTAGTGAATCAATTATTATAATAACTATTGTGAAATCCTTGTGTTATACCTATTCCTATTTAATTGCCCAAGCAACCAATGCTATTTTGTACCAAATTAGGCAGCATAAAAATTCAAATGCTCAGTGCCTAGTCATTATCAGATAGCCGGCAGATTTGTCGAGATCATTATTATGGGCTGTAGTAATTGTGTTAATAAAACTTAAATAATCTGCATTATGGCTTTAAGAAATTGATTATCATCATCTGTCACCATTTATTTCACTTGCAAATATTATGTAATAAAAAAAAAAAAAAAAAAAAAAAAAAAAAAAAAAAAAAAACTCTTGAAAGTACAAAAACCCTTTCACTCAATCAACCCATTTAATTAATTACTTATCTAATCCCTGGTTGCATGCAGTGCATATATATATTATTATATATATATATTACTATTTATATATATTATTATATATATTATATATATTATATTTATAATATATATAATATATATTATAATAAATATTATATATATATTAAAAAAAGATTAACAACACACAGACACAACCTTTACACTGAAATAAAAACAACTCTGTAGCTGCGAGCATACTACAAAATTCTCAGTGAGAACATTATATATTTTCAGATTTTTCGTGTTCAAGCATGACTCAGTAAGGACTCATAACAGACAAATTGTGACTTTGATACGTCATTTTCGACTACATCATTGCATTCAGGACAACTATACTACATAGAACACCTATATCCATTTTAGTTCCAAAATCATTGTTGACAGTGTTGTTATCAGGGCTTGCAAAAGCAATATTTATCAGTCTCTCCCTCATCAGTCGAGAGCGAGCGTATTTTTAGTGTAAATGGAATGTAAACACCCCAAAAAAGGAAAACAGGCTCCGCCAGATACTTAGTGAAAGGCTAATTTTTTGCATTCACAATTTGTGAATTTTTGAATTGAGTATTAATGATATCTATCTTTATCTTAAAGGAGTATATTATTATTATGTCATGTTTGAATAATAGATTTTTTATTTTGTCTTTTTCAGCTGATTAATTGAGGGTCTCTTCTTAAATATTTTTAATTTTATATGTAGCTAGTTAAAGAATCTTCTTGTAAATTTTTATGTTGTTAAAACATTAAAAGCTAGTAGCTAAACTTGTTAATTACTTGAAAATGGAATTGGAATATTTTTTTGAATAAGCTCTGTGTAAAAAATTATTAATATTATATTTTCATTTATATCATTTAAGATACTATTTTAATTTATAAAATAAAATATACTTGTTGGCAACAACCAAATATGAAATAAATGACAGTATTGGTTGTAAGGGAATGCAATCCGAGTTGCCTAGCAGTACACAATGTTCTATCTTATTACTGTGTATTTATGATATTAATTAAAGTATCGGTATCGCAGGGCTTGTAGAGTATCGTATCGGCCTCTTTTCTGGATCGGTAGCATCCCGTAATATATGAAGGGTTAAATTTTGTGTTATTGAACAATGCCAGCCTCAATATAGATGGATATTTTTATGTTGATGAGGACTTTTGTCACGATGAGTGGCGTTTCTCCGGAGGCGGCTTAGGAATCCTCAGTGGCGCTAGCAGCTCCTGCCCCAGACGCCACAGGGACTCCCCCAGTGACAATGCCACGAGCACACTCCGCTCTCCGTCCTGAAATGATTTCGGGTCAGCTGTCAGGTGAGAGCTAGGTGTGCGCCCATTAAGATCATCTAGAAGGCTTCGACCACTCTGTAATCCTTAACTGGCAGTTGTCCGCACCTGCAGAATGCTTGATACGCGTACAGCGGCACCAGGATGACAAACAGAGTGGCGCCCAGCAGAAGAAAACTTAATTTGATGGATTTCAGTGTATTTGATGGGTGTTCAGAATCAAATTTGGCGTGGCTGCTTGTTGGTGTTCGTCTGTGCCACTACAGTGGCACATGTTACTTCAGGCGGTCACCAATTTGAAGGGGTTAAAATTCTGGTGTTGAATAACCACCTTAATAATAGACTGAATTTTTTATGTTAGATGAGTGAGCGTTTTGTCACGATGAGTATCGTTTACTGTCCCGGAGGCTGCTTAGGATTCCTCAGTGGGGCTAGCAGCCTGCCCCAGACGCCACAGGACTCCCCCAGTGACAATGCCTCAGGAGCACACTTCCGCCTCGCCTGAAATGATTGTCGGTCAGCTGTCAGGTTGATGAACTAGGTGTGCGCAGCATTAAGGTCCACGAGTAAGGCTTCGACCACTCTGCTACTGCTCTTACTGGCAGTTGGTCCGCACCTGCAGAAGCTTGAGTACGGTACAGGCGGCAACAGGATGACCAAACAGAGTGGCCCAGCAGAAGAAACTTAATTTGATGGATGTTCAGTGATTTGATGGATGTTCAGAATCAAATTTGGCGTGGCTGCTTGTTGGTGTTCATTGAGCCACTACAGTGGCACATGTCACTCAGGGCACCAAATATAGAAAGGTGAGGAAACGGTCTACTCGACCTTCTATCTTCGTGATTGCCTTTACAACTTATTAATGTTCAATACTTATATATATTTTAATAATTATATTTTATAACATGGGAGAATAAAAGGTAAATTACAATTTTTAATAATATAATAAGTATTGAATAATAGATGTAAAAAAAAATATTTATAATTAATCAGATCGGCTGGGTAAAAAAAAATTTTATTTTACAAAACAGTAAACAATATTTGGCAAGTTATAATTTAAATAAATTACAATTATTCAGAACATTATTTACTTCAATAATATTAAGATTAATATTATATTTTACAATTTCAATTAAACGTAATATAGTATACGGTATATGTAATTATTATTATATAAAAAATTATTTCTACTTAAATGTTTGATCTTTAAGTTTAGTCTCAATCCAGACACAGTCGGTTTAATATACAGAATATTAAAATAAGTTGCTTCTTAAGAAGAGAGAAGTTTTACATTAATTAGAAGCATCTGTTGAAATGTTACTTCTCTGTTGATAACATTTAGCTATCAAGAACTGAGAGTTTAGGAATGAATCTCAGGAAAACAGAGCTAATTCAGTGTAAGACTATATCAGGAATGAGTAAAGTTAAGACAAGAAAGGAGACAGACACTTTCCTGTTACTTAATCATTAAAATATTATTTAGCTACTTGTCTGTAATAAAAGAAAAGAAAAATTAGTAAAGTACATAAAAGTTAGGTAAGTTAGGAAAAGACTAAAAGAAACTACAAGAACAGTGTACGGAAAACAAAAGAGAACTACAAGAAGTATGGCAGAAGAACTATCGACAGAGTTGGTCTCAAAGGAGAACACGTAACAAGGGTGTTACGGTTCGACAACAAAAACTAACAATAAGATTGGGCAGACCCCTAGGAGGTTCCTAAGGATCCTTACAACCTATCACAGTTAAACAAAAATAGCTAGTTAAAAGAACACTAAACAGGATCCATAAGATTAACCTCAATACAACACACACCAACACCTCACAAGTCAGTTGCCCGACGGGTGACACCCCTACAATATATATATAATATATATATATATATAATATATATATATATATTTATATTATATATATCATAATATATTAATATATATATATCTATTATATAATATATATATAGTATATATATATCTATAATTATAATAATATCCAGAAGTCGTCGACAGCAAGTTGGGATTAAGATCAGAAAGGAAGAGAATAAATTGAAAAGAGGGACAAAGCAATGTGTTAGGACAGAAGAAACTTAATAAAGACATCTACTTCATCTGCCCCTATCACATTTGCCGGAGTTTTTAACCATGGTTTTAGCTATCATTTGGACTAGATCAGAATGCCAGTTAAAGGAGTTTGAAAATTTTTGCGTAAAAATGATGAAAATAATTTTTGATTTTTAAAATTCAACTTTTAGATTATATATATAATAAGTAAATATTATAATAATAAATAAATAATAATTGGAAGTGGGCGGCATAACTTTCGATATCTGTTCTTTTTTGAAATTTTGGAATTTCCTTTGTCATTTGGCCATATGATGAGAATTCCCCTGCTTGAACTACGTCCGTAATTGGATTTTCGCGCTCTTTGAATCGTTGCCCAAAAGAAAGAGGGCTCATCTATGCAGTATCAGCGAGGCAGGAGACTTCCTCAAAGGTTTTCTTTTTTTAATAATAATATATTTAAAAAGTATATGACAGTGAAGTGAAGTGAATGATCGATAACTATACATATAGTGAATTTTGTGTGAATATAATAATAAAATATATGCTAATAAAATAATATATATATAATAATAATAATATATAATAATAATAATAATATAATAATAATAAATAATAATAATAATAAAATAATAAAATATAATTATCGATAATAGTGATGATAGTGATAATGTTTGATAATGAATAATAATAATGAATGGTGGATAAAGATATGAGCAGTATGATAATGATATATTAATAATAATAGGTGATACTTTATATTTGAAATTCTCCATAACCAGCATAAGATGTAATATGTATTTGGGAATGTATTAATGAATAACTGTATGTATATAATATATATTTTTTTTTTTTAAATATATTTATTTATTTATATAAAAGCTCCCCGATAGCTCAGTGTAGAGCACTCGCCCACAAGCGAGGGTCCCAGGTTCGAAACTGGTTGGGTGGGAGAATGTGAGCTATTCTTCCATGAGCTTGGCTTCGTCCTGCCTCGGACGTTAAATGAGTACACCTCCTCCTTGAATTAGGGCTCTGCCCGTGAGTGGAGGGGTTTATCTCTGTAAAAAAAAAATAAAAAAAAAAATATATATTATATATAGTATTAAATATATTATATATATATATATGATATATATATATATATATATATATATAATATTAGTAATATATATCAATATATTACTATATAATTAACAGATTTTGATAATGATTTTATTTTATTGATTGATTGCAGATTTGGTCATAAATAATAACCTCAGAAAAATTGTTTTAAAATGCCATCATCGTAAAAGATTTTTTATTATTAATGCTGCTATTTACAAAATTTATAAATGAAGTGTAAAATATGCCAACAGAAAAATAAACGAGGTAGTACATCCAAAATACATTTATACACGCCCCATCATAAGCATATGGCAAATCATCACCGAAGGAATATCTGGAATAAAAATTTGGATAGTAATGAGGGAGAGTCCTGTATATTTTCAAGAGACAAGGACACCCCAAAATCAGCGAGATCCAAGCCATGAAGACACGTGAGTCTTGAGGAAATTTTTTCTCCCAAAAAAAAAGATTGGCATATCAATGACCCCAAAATCACAGGCATTTCATCAGAAGATAATAAATTTTATTGCAAATGAGTAACAAGCCATTCACAATCACTGAAAAGCTGGGATCATAACTTATTGCCTCTTCAACCAAATTTTGTAGAGAGGATGTTGTTACAAACTTCATAAGTAAATTGAGATCCAGGCAAGTATTCGAGGTTATTTAAGGCCGATCAGATATCATTTACTACAGATATATGGGCAGCTATTGTAAAACGAGTCATTCTTATTTCTTTTAACTGCTCACTGGCCTTCTTACCAGCGAGTTTGGAAAAAATGGACTGTGTACTCCATTGCAGATAATATAATAAATATATATATATATCATATATATACTATATATATTATATACATGAATATATATTATAATATATATATACTTAATATATATATATATATATGTATATATATATTATATTATATATATATATAATAGTATATATAGTATACATATATATATAATATATATTATATTATATATTATATATTATATATATATAATATATATAATATATATATATATATATATATTATATATATATATTAGGGATGTGCCGAAAGTGAAAAAAGCCGAAATAACGCGAATATTCGGCTAAAAGTTATTCTGGCGAATACCTAATATTCGGACCGAATAATCACTCGCTATTCGG
>JABUQX010052683.1:20000-30891 GCA_015478945.1 Trachelipus rathkii | reverse complement strand
GGGATCTATGTTTAGGTTGTAGTTTAAGCCAAGTCGTGACAATTTGCGTTCATGACGGTTTTTAGTAGAGGATGCAAAAGATTTGATATTATTATTAATAAGGTGCCTCAAATGATGAAAGTCGAGGTATGAAACGGACTGTTTAAGCGAGTTTGTAAGTTCCGTAATTTTAACTGTATATTGATTTATTAGGCGTTGCTTGAATTTGATTTCCAAGCTAAGTAAAGAGTTAACCGTTTTTCTATAGAGAGACGTATTATTTAAGTCTTTTCTATATAACCTAAACCTCATAAATTTGGGTGTAAACTTATATCCCTTGCAAACTGTGAGGAAGTGAAGGTCCAATTCTGCTTTGGCTAGGTTCTTCCTAAATTTCTCCAGGTTACGGTAGTTTCGTAGAACAGCATTGTTGTAGCGATTTCGTAATATATGAGAAATATATTGATTTCTAGGAAATCTAATTTTAATGATAAAGGCGAACACTGCCAACAAAACTCCATACATGGGTGAATTAACAAGATGGTCGTATTCTTAACTTTATTCTAAACGTTTCGGATTGTACCAATCCATCCTCAGTAGACTAAAAATAAAATTAAAACTAAGATTAAAATTAGATAAGTATAACGTTAAACAATAACTATATGACTTATAATGAATGATAAAAAATAAAAATATAAAATAATAAATAAAGAATAAACAGTAAATGAAAAATAAAAAATAAAAAATGAAAATCATGAAAAATACATATTAATGACTAAGAAATGACTATTAAAAATAATAAAAGTTATAGGGTATACTAAAAAATAAAAAATGAAAAATAAACACGGGAATAAAAAATAAAAATAAACTCATAATATGCATAAATATAAAATAAGCTATCGTATCTTTAAAAATAATAATAATAATAATAATAATAATAATAATAATAATAATAATAATAATAATAATAATAATAATAATAATAATAATAATAATAATAATAATAATAATAATAATCTTTATTTAATATAATAATCATTTATACATGTCAACATTCCTCTAATATAAAGAGTAACAATTATTAACCCACCAACACTTCCAAACAAGCGAGAAGAAGCAAGACTTATGCAGAAAGCATAAAAGATTAAACTATGTAACGAGATAGTTGGTTGTTATATCAAATCGTGTGTAGTTGGACAGAGCTTGAAGTGATATTTAGAGGGGGACGGAGACTGTGTATAAATAAAGATTCTATGATGCGACCTTCTTTAATGGATTTAAAAGGTTTCAAGATTGAGAAATTATTGTTTAGGATGGGATGATCGTTTTGGAACGCATGGTCCCGGATTGCTGATGTTTCCGGGTTGGTGTATGGGAGGCCCGTTCTGAACGAGATACCCTTATGCTTTTCAATTCTGATCGTGAGTTGAAGGGAGGTTTCCCCTATGTAGCAGGCGTGACAGTCTGCACACTGATATTTATACACGACCATAGATCGAAGCAATTTGGGAATCCGTTCTTTAAGGTGGAAAAAAGAACTTATGCTAAAGGGATTAGACGAAATAAGTTTGAAATCTATATGTGGGTAGGCAGAGTCAAGAATTTTCCTAAGAGATTTAGTAAGATCTGTGGTTTTGGGGCCGAGAAAGGGGATTTTGAGATAAATTGAAAGTTTAGGAGCTGAAGAGGTGAGAGTTTTAGGACGAAAGATGTCGTCCAAATAGGAGTTGAGAATCTTATCAAACATGCAGGGAGGGAACAGATTGCCGACAAAGAAGTTCCTTAGATAGCACACTTCTGAGTGGAAACCGGTCCAATCTGAGCATATCTTGTATGCCCGATCAATCAGACATAAAATACTATTAAGTTTGAAGCGTAGGGGAATGAAGCTGAAGAAGTTAGTACCCAGGATAGTAGAGGAAGGCTTACGATATGTAGAGGTACGGAAGCGGCCATTGGTGTTATGTTCGATAGTTACATCTAAGAAGGGAAGGCGTCTGTTGGTTTCTAGTTCCATGGTGAATTTAATATTAGGATGTTTATTGTTAAGATAGTCCAAAAATTGTGCAGGGTGTGATTGATCTTTGAATATGATGAAGCAATCGTCGAGGTATCTGCGGTAAAATAAGGGTTTGAAGAGGGGTGGGCACTGTTCCAACCAAATAGCTTCATGATGTGTGAGAAAAGCATTTGCAAAGGCTGGGCCGAGCGGCGATCCCATCGCCATGCCATCGATCTGTTGGTGAAGAATGTTGTTAAAAAGGAAGATGGTGTCTTCCGTGGCCAATTGTAGAAGTTTTTTGAACTGAGTAGATACGAAATTAAATTTTAGAGAGGGATCTATATTGGGAGGTAAATTATTGTTAAAAATGGACTGAGTTATAATGTTGATAGTTTCAACAATTGGGATGTTTGTGTATAGGGACTCTATATTATTTTATATTTTTATTTTTTATCATTCATTATAAGTCATATAGTTATTGTTTAACGTTATACTTATCTAATTTTAATCTTAGTTTTAATTTTATTTTTAGTCTACTGAGGATGGATTGGTACAATCCGAAACGTTTAGAATAAAGTTAAGAATACGACCATCTTGTTAATTCACCCATGTATGGAGTTTTGTTGGCAGTGTTCGCCTTTATCATTAAAATTAGATTTCCTAGAAATCAATATATTTCTCATATATTACGAAATCGCTACAACAATGCTGTTCTACGAAACTACCGTAACCTGGAGAAATTTAGGAAGAACCTAGCCAAAGCAGAATTGGACCTTCACTTCCTCACAGTTTGCAAGGGATATAAGTTTACACCCAAATTTATGAGGTTTAGGTTATATAGAAAAGACTTAAATAATACGTCTCTCTATAGAAAAACGGTTAACTCTTTACTTAGCTTGGAAATCAAATTCAAGCAACGCCTAATAAATCAATATACAGTTAAAATTACGGAACTTACAAACTCGCTTAAACAGTCCGTTTCATACCTCGACTTTCATCATTTGAGGCACCTTATTAATAATAATATCAAATCTTTTGCATCCTCTACTAAAAACCGTCATGAACGCAAATTGTCACGACTTGGCTTAAACTACAACCTAAACATAGATCCCGATGCTGTCATATTCAATCTTAGTAGTAGAACTCTGTCCCTGGATGAGAAACGTATCCTTGCACTTGGTCTTGATTTTAAACTCCCTTGTTTTAAACTTAATTTTATCAATTATTTTTGCCAATTTGAAAGATTGTGTGTGTACACAGTTGACTGAGCTTTACCCATTTCCGAACTCTGAAAGTGTTACTAGAGATGCTATTCATAATATCAAATCTGTCGCTAATCGATTTTTTTATAACTTTAAAGGACACAAACTTTTCTCCCCCGTCTTTAAACGTAAGGATTTTTTAACCCTTAAACTACTTGGACGTGACTCATCCATTATAATAACGAGACCAGACAAAGGAAGGGGCGTTGTGGTCCTGGATAGGAATAATTATGTTGATAAATTGACTCATCTTATTTCTGATACCTCTAAATTTAAAATTCTCAATATTGATCCTTTCAAACACATTTTAAAAATTGAAACTAAAATAAACAATTTCATTAGGAAACTAAAATCCCTGAATGCTTTACCCCCTGATTCCGATCTCTGTATCTCTGGTACAATCCCTGGATCCATTTATGGTCTCCCCAAAATCCACAAACCTAACACACCACTCCGTCCCATTTTATCAGCCATCAATTCCCCTACCTACAAACTCGCTAAATTTTTAATTCCTTACCTCAAAACCATCACAAACAACCTCTTCACGATCAGAGATACCTTCCACTTCATTGAAGAGTTGAGGGGTTTGTCTTTCGATCAGTGTTTCATGGCCAGTTTTGATATAGAGTCCCTATACACAAACATCCCAATTGTTGAAACTATCAACATTATAACTCAGTCCATTTTTAACAATAATTTACCTCCCAATATAGATCCCTCTCTAAAATTTAATTTCGTATCTACTCAGTTCAAAAAACTTCTACAATTGGCCACGGAAGACACCATCTTCCTTTTTAACAACATTCTTCACCAACAGATCGATGGCATGGCGATGGGATCGCCGCTCGGCCCAGCCTTTGCAAATGCTTTTCTCACACATCATGAAGCTATTTGGTTGGAACAGTGCCCACCCCTCTTCAAACCCTTATTTTACCGCAGATACCTTGACGATTGCTTCATCATATTCAAAGATCAATCACACCCTGCACAATTTTTGGACTATCTTAACAATAAACATCCAAATATTAAATTCACCATGGAACTAGAAACCAACAGACGCCTTCCCTTCTTAGATGTAACTATCGAACATAACACCAATGGCCGCTTCCGTACCTCTACATATCGTAAGCCTTCCTCTACTATCCTGGGTACTAACTTCTTCAGCTTCATTCCCCTACGCTTCAAACTTAATAGTATTTTATGTCTGATTGATCGGGCATACAAGATATGCTCAGATTGGACCGGTTTCCACTCAGAAATGTGCTATCTACGAAACTTCTTTGTCGGCAATCTGTTCCCTCCCTGCATGTTTGATAAGATTCTCAACTCCTATTTGGACGACATCTTTCGTCCTAAAACTCTCACCTCTTCAGCTCCTAAACTTTCAATTTATCTCAAAATCCCCTTTCTCGGCCCCAAAACCACAGATCTTACTAAATCTCTTAGAAAAATTCTTGACTCTGCCTACCCACATATAGATTTCAAACTTATTTCGTCTAATCCCTTTAGCATAAGTTCTTTTTTCCACCTTAAAGAACGGATTCCCAAATTGCTTCGATCTATGGTCGTGTATAAATATCAGTGTGCAGACTGTCACGCCTGCTACATAGGGGAAACCTCCCTTCAACTCACGATCAGAATTGAAAAGCATAAGGGTATCTCGTTCAGAACGGGCCTCCCATACACCAACCCGGAAACATCAGCAATCCGGGACCATGCGTTCCAAAACGATCATCCCATCCTAAACAATAATTTCTCAATCTTGAAACCTTTTAAATCCATTAAAGAAGGTCGCATCATAGAATCTTTATTTATACACAGTCTCCGTCCCCCTCTAAATATCACTTCAAGCTCTGCCCAACTACACACGATTTGATAAAACAACCAACTATCTCGTTACATAGTTTAATCTTTTATGCTTTCTGCATAAGTCTTGCTTCTTCTCGCTTGTTTGGAAGTGTTGGTGGGTTAATAATTGTTACTATTTATATTATTATGTGAATGTTGTCATTTTTCGTGATTATTATTATTATTATTATTATTATTATTATTATTATTATATTATTATTATTATTATTATTATTATTATTATTATTATTATTATTATTATTATTATTATTATTATTATTATTATTATTATTATTATTATTATTATTATTATCGGTGGTTTTTTATTTTTTTTATTTTTTATTCTCCCGTGTTTATTTTTCATTTTTTATTTTTTAGTATACCCTATAACTTTTATTATTTTTTAATAGTCATTTCTTAGTCATTAATATGTATTTTTCATGATTTTCATTTTTTATTTTTTATTTTTCATTTACTGTTTATTCTTTATTTATTATTTTATATTTTTATTTTTTATCATTCATTATTAGTCTTATATAGTTATTGTTTAACGTTATACTTATTTAATTTTAATCTTAGTTTTAATTTTATTTTTAGTCTACTGAGGATGGATTGGTACAATCCGAAACGTTTAGAATAAAGTTAAGAATACGACCATCTTGTTAATTCACCCATGTATGGAGTTTTGTTGGCAGTGTTCGCCTTTATCATTAAAATTAGATTTCCTAGAAATAAATATATTTCTCATATAAAGATATACAGATATATATATATATATATATATATATATATATATATATATATATATATATATATATATATATATATATATATATATATATATATATATATATATATATATATATATATATATATATATATTATATTTTTGTTATATATATATATACGGTATATATATATATACATATATATATACATATGAATGTATTATATTGGAAGTTGTTAGATATGTTGCTGTTATGAGTTATTGGTTATATATTACATATAGAAGATATTATATATTATTGGTTATTATTATATATATATATATATATATATATATTATATATATATATAAATATATATTTATATATATATATGATATAGTAAAGATATATATATATATATATATATATAAGGTTATAGTTATAGCATACTAAAATTTAGCAGTATAAATATATATGTTGTTATTGTTATATATAAATATAGACATATATATATATATATATATATATATATATATATATATATATATATATATGTATATATATAATGACCTACTTGTGTAATTCTAAAAATGATATAAAAGCTGTAAGCTGAAGGCGCTTTCCCGGTAGAGCAACGGTCTAAGTTCGCTAAGGTTCAAGCCCACGTTCGCAATTGTCAGACGGTCTGGCTGAGGTGGGGAGTCTACTGAACCCGGTTTGTGTCTCGCGGAGGGATAGGCGATACAACCGCGCTCAAATAGTATGCATTGGGGCACGAATGTATAGTACTCGTGCACATAGTACTGGTAGTCCAGTCATGTAGGTTGACTTGTAGTAGTAGTAGTAGTAGCAGTCGAGGGAGATACCATAATATACTCGATGAATTGTGGTGGTCGAGGAGTTACCGTGACGTGTTCGTAGACTTGTAGGTGGTAGTAGCAGTCGAGGGAGTCACCACGACGGGCGTAGTGACTTGTAGTAGCAGTAGCAGTCGAGGAGTCACCATGATGTGGTTGTAGAGTTGTAGTGGTCTAGAGAGCAGTCGAGAGAATCAACCTGAAAGCAAGTAAGGGGGTGGGGACAGTGTACTCTTCAGAAGATCGATGACCTACCAGAGCACTGAAGCATCCTCTGAGAGCGGTGCATATATAAAAACACCCATAACAGTAGCTGGGGGTGACACTCACCCTTCATGTGCATGCA
Source organism: Trachelipus rathkii (assembly GCA_015478945.1). Taxonomy (NCBI): domain Eukaryota; kingdom Metazoa; phylum Arthropoda; class Malacostraca; order Isopoda; family Trachelipodidae; genus Trachelipus; species Trachelipus rathkii. The sequence continues at coordinate 23,890 of JABUQX010052683.1, read as the reverse complement.
CATATGCAAAATATGCCCTATGTAAGAGCGTGAAGTCATAGTGCATATAAAAACACCCCATAAAAGTAGTTGGGATGGGGATACTCACACACACTTCGTGTGTGTGAGGCGCACATGGCCGGGGACCATGTGCACGCGTACGAACGTTCGGTTCGTACGTACTTAGGCCTAAATTAGCGCTCAGGAAAGAGCGTGGAATTTTAAGTGTATATATAATTTACCCCTATCCCCCAATTTTACGACACACCCCTATCCTCCTACCCCTAATTTCCTTTGCAAGCGGTACCCCTACTACTTATATATATATAATATATTTATATATACATATATATATATATATATAGTATAAGAATCGAAAAGTATATTATATATATATATATATATATATATATATATATATATATATATATATATATATATATATATATATATATAAACAGAGATATTATTTTAAAACAAATTTTAATAACACAAAAAAAATGAAATCATTTCATAACTTTATTAATTGGGTCAACGTAGTTGTGAGTATATATATAGATATATATATATATATATATATATATATATATAGTATATATATATATATATATATATATATATATATATATATATATATATATATATATATATATATATTATATGTTATGATTAAATATTATTTATATATATATTATATATGTATATATATATATATATATATATATATATAGTATATATATATATATATATATATAGAGTAGCATATATATATATATATATATATATGTTATATATATATATATATATATATAGCATAGCATATATATATATATATATATATATAGATATATATATATATATGCTATATATATTATATATATATATATATATATATATATATATATATATATATATATATATATATATATATAGTATATATATATATATATATATATATATATATATATATATATATATATATATATATATATATATATATATATATATATATATAAGATTTAAGTGAGGTAAATACTAAAATCCTTAACAATCCTAATGTGACTTTACAGCTATTCAAATTTATTTGCCAAATTCGTTAAATTTTTAGTAGATATTGATGGAATGAGGGACTTTACAAAGATTTGTAAGTAACTAGTATAAAAAATTAAGAAAAGAATTGTAATAGCCCTATATATTTTCATTTTACATTGATTCTTTCATGGGGCATTTTCATTTCTTCATTAACAGAAAAGAAGTTCTGTTGCAACTTTCAAAATGTTTGAAAATGTTTCATTGATGTTTGTTTGCTTGAAAATCTTTCAAAACAAACGTCACATTTTTAATATGATTAAGAGCAGTTGCTGTCACTAATTATGGAGACTGCAAATCTAGTACATAATGGAAGTGTGTATGTTAATCAAGTTGAAATCATAAATAAACTTAAAGCTTTTGATTGCTGCAGACTTCAAAAGATCCGATTTTTTTTTAAGAAAGTTTAATATTTTGATCCATTCAAACTCCTTTAAAGCTTCATCAAATGCTTTAAAAATTTCTCTAAATCGTAAGAATCCATCGAAACTTTCCACCAACCTTGTTTTTCCCTTTCGTGTGAGTTTTGTATATTTTGTTTCTGGGAAAATCTTTCATACTTTTTTCTATTAAAATAGTAGTCTGCGATGTCAATCTAAAATGGTACCTAATTGCATTCGCTGTGCTATAAAGTTTCTTATGTGTTGTACTTCAAATGGATGTGAACAGCAATGAGTATATTACGCCGCTGGATATTTCAACAGCTTAAACATCACTTAAACATTTTTTCCTTGAATCTGCACATCGTTGACCAATTAAAAGTCACTATTTATTTCAGCGTTCGTAGTATTCCCTCCGCTAGAGATTAGGAAATAAAGAGACAGCAAGAATCCACATGGGCCTATCGAGTCTGCCCCAGTCAACTAAATATTTATCAAGCACATGCTAATGCAACACGCACAATCTATTTCGCACTCTAAGGCTTGATAATATCCTAAACAACGGCCAATACAACTACTACCAAAAGCAAAAACCATATCTAAAAAACATGCTTACCACACTACAAGCTTTAATAAGTTTATTGTCATACCGGTGGTTACAACATGCAGTTTTACTTTAATAACTAACTAAAAACTCGCCAATTTGGCTTAGTCAAAATATATTATATGACGCCCAAACAATCCATATACCTATCCAATTCTTTCTTAAATTTTCCAAGTGTGTCACACTCAAAAACCTCCTTCGACAAACCATTTCAAAAATTAACAACCTTGATGCTGAATGAATGTTTCCTTACATCAAGATTACATGTCTTCTTCATAATTTTCTTATTGTGTCCCCTGGTCTCCCGTCCGTGGTACACTATAAAGAATTTATTGATCTCAGTATTATTAATATATGTAACTATTTTGTAGACTTACATAATGTACTCTCTAAGAAATCGCCTTTCTGCAGAAAACATTCCTACTTCTTCAGCCTCTCTTCATATCCCTTACCCTCAAATCCAGAAATCATTCTTGAAGCTCTACGTTGTACTCTCTTCAGCATATCTATGTCATTTCTTAAATAAAGGGCCCGAACTGTGAGCAATATTCTAATATGGGCCCTAACATAGTTATTATACAGCTTCCTTATATAACTCCCTTACTCTTGCAAACGACATTGCGATTTATTACACCTAAAATCTTATTAGCTTTATTCTTTGTTTCCATACACCGATTAGCTATTCTTTCAGATTACTGCATATAATGACATCTAAATCTTTTTCTTTGTCCAAAGACTCGAGTCACTCCCCATTTACATCGTAGTTAAAACTATTATTTGAGTAACGTAAGTGAAGAACCTTACACTTTTTGCTATTAAAATTCATTTGCCAAATATCTTCCACCCAAGAAGTTTATCAAGATCATTTTAAATCTTTATACATCCATCATTATTTAATACTGTGGTAGAAAATTTAGTATCATATGGAAACTTGGAAACCTTACCTTTAAGTCCCTGGTCTAAATCATTTATACATATATGAGGAACAGTCACTTGACCTAAGAAACGTTATGAACCACAAACATGTCTCCTCATTTCCAATAATAAATACTCTTAATTTTCTTTGATTAATTATTATTATTATTATTATTATTATTATTATTATTATTATTATTATTATTATTATTATTATTATTATTATTATTATTATTATTATTATTATTATTATTATTATTATTATTATTATTATTATTATTAAGAGACTTAAGTAATCAAAAATTTTGATCGCTTGAATAATTTCGGGAGGGGGTGTTAGCCCCCAGAACCCCCTGTCCGCTACGGTCTTTTATATATATATATATATATATATAGATATATATATATATATATATATATATAGTTGCGTTGTTGGTTATATATATATATATATATATATATTACAGATAGGTCAAGAAGCGCACTCAAAATGTCATATATCTTAAAAACTATTAATGCTGCAGTAAAACGGAATACATTGGTAGAATGCTGGTCCAATTTATAAAAATAGTAGTTCAAAACTACAACAGCTACAGCGAAATGGAATACATTTGAATCCTGGTAAAATTTCACAAAAAAATGCGTAAAAATAAAAAAAAAACAAGAAAATTATTGTTAATAATTATAGTAATAAGGGATTAAAAAAACTGGTGAAAGACCTTTCAAAGGTTACTCGTTAAAAAGGATTAGAAAATCTATTAAATTTTGGCTTTATATCAAATTTTGCTTTTTTTTTTAACTAAAGAATACCCCAAGGTATACTCGCACCGATGGCAGGAGTCGGGTCTCTCGGCCATCTTCCGGGGGAACTACGGGGGTAGGATTCACTCCCCCGGGGAGGGTCTCCGAACCCCTGCTCTTGG
>JABUQX010052683.1:0-7500 GCA_015478945.1 Trachelipus rathkii | reverse complement strand
TTTAAAATAATAACAACCAGATGGGACTATCAACGAAATTTAATATAATATTTTTATCATAGATCTTTAATATAAATGATTGTTCATAGAAAAGATTTTCAATGAATAACTTATATAATATAAAGTTTAAAGAAATAAAGCAATTAAAATTTATTAAAATAAAATTTTACATATCTAATTTTCAATTTTTAAATGGAAAGAATCAATATTATATTAAAACACTGTGCAAATAATAATAATAATAATAATAATAATAATAATAATAATAATAATAATAATAATAATAATAATAATACACACAATAACAATAATAATAATAATAATAATAATAATAATAATAATAATAATAATAATAATAATAATAATAATAATAATAATAATAATAATAATAATAATAATAATAATAATAATAATAATAATAATAATAATAATAATAATAATAATAATAATAATAATAATAATAATAATAATAATAATAATAATAATGGTTAAGGTCAGAAATCGGACCAAATTTCTAGTACGCCTTCCCTCCTCCCCCCACATTTTTAGCCTATTGCTAGCCCGCCTAATTTTTCTAGCTCTTGGGCTGTGTATGGTGTCTAACCTTATGTTATGATGGTCAGCGGATCTATTCCGCTGGTTTCTAAGCGGATCAGAGAACACTTAGGGTGCTCGCTGCATCGCATCGGAAATATATCGTGTTTGGTGTCAAATTATAGGCAACCAGATCAGTGGATTCGTTTTCCGGAATCTGCGCTACGATTGGAGCCACCCATGAGGTGTTCCGCACCGCACCGCACCGCCTCGCACAACCTGCGTCGCATAGACAAACAAACAAATAATTTTTATGAGTCATCAGATGACGTCATTACTCTCTGTACGTGACATATTTAACTTAATATATTTATTTATTTATTTATTAAGAAATTCTATAGGAGGAACGTGGTATTATTAGGCCGCTAATATATATATATATTATAATTATATATATATTATATATTATATATATAATATATATATATATATATATAAATATTATTATATATATATATATAGATTATATATTATTATATATACTATATATATAACATATATATACTTAATATATATATAATATAGATTAAATATATATTAATATATATATAACATATACTATCTTTTCATATATACATAAATATGTTTTCCTAATATCTATTAATATATATATATATTATATTTATAATGTAGCACGAGTAGATGAGATTCATTAATCAAATAACATAGAATTTAAATCACTCACCTCCTCGGGTACATATATTAATAAGATGGAAGGTGTATTAAATAGATATTTTTGATGTTATTCTTTTATTTAACATTCATTATTATAGTTTTGATCCAGATTCATAATCAGAGAAATTTCTTATTTTGTTAATAATAAGGATTTTGTCAATTGACCAGTTTCAAGCACATTTTGTGAGCACTTTGAATCCAAATATCATATTTATAGAATGAACTTGCACAAAGGGCGAAAGATTATACGTTCATGTAATTGGGCTAGATTGTTGATCGCCATTCTCTTCTACATTTGTATATTCTTATTATTTCAACTTGTTGAAATTCAAATACTACGTATCAAATCTGACACTTACAAAAGATCTTATTATAAGAACATTTAATTTTAGTTATAGAACACCTTTACATTTTATTACAAATATATGTTTAGCGTGCCAGGGACGAAGCCCTGGGCACTTGTTAATGGCTCTGATGTCGGGGCCTCACTAACGTCTTTTCTCGTTTTGTGTGCGTCGATATTGCGGACAGGAAAAGATCTTATTGGTGACTTAAGATTTTAAAGTAATTGTAAAACAAAAGAATAAAACAGTTAATGTGTGATGTTATAAGATGGAAGGTAAGAATTTTATACCGTTACATACATAATACACATAAACGGTTGGAGCTTTGTTTCTCCATCTGTATAATTATAATAGCTTTGCCTCCAAAGATTCTAGCTTTATTAATACCATAAAGAATTATAATTAGATATTTTATAGTTACGATAGTCGTTACATCATGGTGATTTCCGAGAATTGATCAGAAACACCGAGCCTTAAATTCTAAAAACAAAATATTTTTTTAAAGATTTTTTTTTTAAAGTCGGCAGAAATATTGGTTTGGAGATGTTATTTCATTTTTAATACTACTAACTTGTGTCTAAGGCCTACCCACACGTGATGACGTCAGAGGACAACAAAAGCTCATAGCTCCTCCCCTTATGGTACCACGACAGTTATATTTCGTTATTTCAGCTAAATTTTAAATATGATTTCAAATTAATTCGAAAATCTATTAATTAGACGGCAACATAAAGTATTATAAACATAATCTTAATCAGACAGATCTTACAATTGAAACATAAAACTCGATTTCTATTTAAATGCTCAAATATATTTGCATTATATTTTTTTAATTCAGTGGGACCAAATTTCCCTAATACATTTACCATATTAATACAATTTACAATACAATAATTATTTACAATGGAGATATCCAGCATGACTTTGGTCTTAAAGACCTCAGACGATGCTCATGGGAAAATTCATAAATTTTAAAATTTTCTAAAAATACAATTACAATTTTCGATTTTCTTGAGGAAAATTCGATAGGAATATAGAATATTTTTCTGTTTATTATTCCACTACAAGCATTTCTTAAAGTTTTATTTACAAGTTCACCCATCTTTCCCTCCCAATTTTGGGGGGTAAGAGTACCGAAGGATAGGGGATTCCCACCTTCTTACATTGTAAACGTTTATTTAAATATACACAAGATTCCTATCATTATCATAAGACACAAAAGAAGTTTATCTGATTTTCCATTATTTTATAACATCCTTCATTTACGGAAAATCTTACGATCCCCGTATTACAAATAGTTGTACACAGTTTTCTAAACTTCACTAGTTCCTCCAGGCGTTGGGGGACTGGGAAGTGAGAGATGGGGAAACGCCTCATCTCTTTGCTATACATGCAATCTCGAAGTCTATTTTTAGGAAACTTCGAAAGTACTTCCTTTACAAGCGTCTCTATAAATTTTCCTATGTCAACCAAATATAATCTATTCATTTCAATATTTATAAACATTATTATGCTGCTGAACATAATTCCATATTTTAATTAATTTTTTAACTAAAACAAAATAATTACCAGATTAAAATTTCATTCAAAAACAAGATATAAAATACCATTTGCTCGCGAGAAGAATTTCCTTGATTCTTTTAGCGCCATCACAAGAGGTTCAGTCCATTAACGGACAGCAATTTTGAGCTTTAGTTCGTTTCTGCATAGAGGCGAATTTGAATATTTTGGGGTATTTTGTACTTCTTCCCAATTTTATTTAGCCCTCGAATTCATCGTGGAAGCTGTATTTTTCTTTGTATTTTTTTTTCTTTTTTTTTCTTTTTTAAGTTTCACATTTTTAGAGAAAGCTTTTGCTTACGTGCCTTTTGTAGGTCTCAATGGGGGGGGGGAGTTTTTCCTCTACCCGTCCCCCATATAATATCAGGACTAAGCTTTCTTGGTTTCGGCCTTCATTGGAAGATCTTTTTTTTTTTTTTTTTTTTTTCTTTTTAGTGAAATTGCGCGGCGATTTTCTGTTAATGAAATGATTTTTTTTTTTTTTTTTTTTTTTTTTTTGTACTGGATAACGACTTTTTATTTTCTTTTAAAATTAAGAAACTTTCTTCACGCTATCACTTACGTTTTTAGCATTATCAATATTGAACCTCAAGACTTACTTTTTTTTTTTTTTTTTTTTTTTTTTAATATTTAAAAAAATATTTTTTTACTTGAGTAATTAATATTGTCCACTTTCATTCACCGCTTTTTATTATTATTTGACCCTTTTTCTCAGACAGGTTGGTATTTGACAGTCACGAATAATGGGCGTTCACAATCTATTGAACAAAGAATGTCTCATATAATGCATTTATTGCACTATTCAAGAAGATACTTGATATAGCAAAATATTAAAATAGTTTTGGATAGTAAAACGTTATTTTATATTATTATCTTTATTAATTATGTCTAATGATATTTTTACATGATTAGACATTGATATTTACTTTGCCATCGAATTTAGATTGTTTTAAAAGTCCGTTCAAGTTAATTACCATTACAATATCAATTTTATGACCGAGAGGAGCGTCAAGATGTTTGCTCCACGATCTCGATTTCCTAACTGAAATCTATGCCATTTGGACAGGCGTATTTGAAGCCAGAGGCACTCGGTGACCGTTGACCAGGGGCGTAAATAACGCACCCGCAAGACCCCGGGTTCGGGGGGGGCGCAGAGCGAGAGGGGCGCACGAAGGAGCAAGAGGGATGAGCACTTTTTCGATGGAAACTCCATAATGAACATCTCTACTTCTCTCCGCTGTTATATATATATATATATATATATATATTATATACTTATATTATATACTATATATATATAATATATATATATTATATAATATATATATATATATATAATATATACTATATAATTATATTATATATATATTATTATATAATTATATTAATATTATATAATATATATATATATATATATAGTATAGTCGCAGGTCGGAGTTAGTGTTATATTGGAATGTAGTCTCTAGTTCGCATTTTGGTGAGTAAAGAGAGATGTGATTCTGACGTTATATTTTGAGTTCACAGCTAGATTTTAAATGTTGGTTACGTGTGGACGTTAGTAAGGGAGTTTGCGATTGATATTGGAACATTGTTTTAGTGATTGAGACTATTATTATGGAGTATGAAGAGTTTTGCTTTATACATGAGAGCTGTGTCACGTTTATTCATGATTAAATGATGGTACTTCAAGGTTCGATTTGTTGTTGGAGTTAAGTTAATTTCAGTTATTATATTTTGAAGGGGGATTTATCAAAAATCATCCTAACTTCAACAAAGAGCTCTGGAGTAGCTGAGGCGGCAGCACTAAGAAGACAAATGTCTACTTTTCACTTCATTTTTAATGCTTGTATTTCAAGCAAAACTTTGGAAAGTAATTATACTCATTGTCTAAACACTCAAAAAATCAGACATATCCCTTGAATGAAGCTTCCTCTATTTAGAAAGTGTTGTCACCAAAACTAACCAGTTGCGGGGGGTTTTGCAAGCTGTGAGAGGACCAAAAGGAAATTGAAGAAGCGGAATTTGAGACTTACATTGACTACTAAAACGCAAAAAGCAAGTGACAAGCTTCTATGATAAAGCTTTCTAAAGATGTGACTCATTGAATCACATTGCACAAAATTCAAGAGGGTGAGGGTTTATTTTACAAAAGCCATTAGACAGTATACAAAGGCAAGGGATGACCTGAAGCCAGATGTTTTGCTTTTGAGCGCTACAACTGCTTAGCAGAACACAAACAGTCATGCTGACTAGTTTTACAAAAAATATGAAGCCGACGTGACAAGTTCTTTAGTTACGCGGCAAAATTGTCTGTTAAGGAAATATATGCTTGCAAGTTGAAATAAAGAAAAGAGAAAAATGACCAAAAATAATACGTCGGCAAGATATTGTTGATTGAAATATATCGATGTATGTGTGCGGTATTCCAGAGTGTGTACAGCTTTTTATAATAAGTTTCTAGCCACTCGCAAGCTAACTCAATTCATCTGCTGACGAAGATCACTATTTTCAAAATTTAAAACACTAAACAAAAAGTTACTTGAGACAGTACCAGGACCGACCGATAAGGTTAAAAGTTGAATGAGCCTGTACTTAGACAATGGAGCTTAATCGGATAACGGACTCGCGTTACTGAGACTTGGAGAAATTAGTGGACACTTTGTAGATGCAAAGAAGACGAAGGGATTAATAGAGCATTTAGAAAGACTTATTAATGTCCAAAAAGTTTAAAGTACATGCACAAAAATTATAGTATATGATATAAATTAGATAAGAGTTTTCCCAGATCTGAGACACTATTACTTTAACCATACAATCATTAATGTAAGTAGTATTTTTACAAATGCACACGATCTTCTATTAAATATAATATATATTATATATATGATATAAATAATATAATAACTACATATATACTATAACTATACCATATATACTAACTATAGCATATATACATATATACTATAATATACTATATATATATATAAATAATATAATTATATATATATATATTATATATACTAATATATAAAACCTTATTTTTTTCATCTTGTAATACGCTCTGATTCTTATTTGTCAATGCATTAATGTAGATTATAGTCTTGATATGAACAAGAAAACAATTTTTTGTTAATTCAAGGTAACAAACAACCGTCTATCCACCGTCATGACTAAAGGGGCACACAAAATAAGTCGCGGGGAGGGGCGCAACTGACCTTAGTTTACGCACTGCATTGACACTATGACAAGTAGAAGAGAACAGGTATATTTCGCCAACAGGACTTTTTGTACAGTCTTTAATTGACAACTGTGCACCAGAAATTGAAGTAGCAATTACATATATCTTTAATAATTTTTTACAATGTTCCTCGCGCCGGTTAACTAGTAACAGAAGGTCGTTGTTTGTTGGCAGATTCAATGTTTACGCGAAAATATCATGTTTTACAATTTAACGTTTGCCTATTGTATAAATTTTTATAAAGGGAAAATAGCTCTAATAAAAAATCACGTAGGTTCTCCGAGGTGAGAAAGTCTTTATGTAGAATATCAAACAAGCGATTTCGTTCACGCCTCACGGGACTCAGGTATTCTGCAGTCGATGCTCCTCTCAAAGGTGTTAAATTATATCGATTCAAAAGAAAATAGTTCCCTATTGAGAGCAGAAATAGAATGGGACTCCTTTTGTTCTTACATATAGCGGGTCTTTCAATACCACAGAAGAAAAGGATAATTTGCCAGTAAAGTAAGGCTTTTTATTGGGGTTGACGAATAAATTATTCAAAAAATTATGGGTCAATTTTAGCGGGAAAGCATGTACGTATCTGTCGTGTTTACGAGGCGTTTGAAATTATATAAAATAAAATCATGAACCTACTATGTACAATTTAATGATAGGGAATTGTAAAACGGGAAAACATCGCTTTCATTGGCCGACTTTTAATAATCACCGATGAGGTTAATTAAGCCGAAAAACTGAAAATGCGTTATTAATATTTATTCGCGAATAATACTTCCGAGATGAGATGACGCAGATAGGAGAAGCTCAGGGCTTCAATAGCTGTAGTCTGTGACTCCGCCACACGATCACGAAAAAGCCATGAGCAATCGGCTAGAGAATACCTATTAGCGACTGATCAGGAATGCTTTAATTAGGTAATGAATTGGAAAACGCGCCGAATTCGATCTCTGCGGTTAGAATGAAGGCGCAGCGCACTGACGCCAATTGGAAATTTCCAAATAAATTAGTTACACGTTTTTTGTAAATGCAAAAAAACTATTATTCTCGCTTTCAAGCGAGATGGAACTTTGAAGAATATCATCTCGTTGT
>JABUQX010052682.1:12500-22500 GCA_015478945.1 Trachelipus rathkii | reverse complement strand
AAATCTGTAAGTTAAGCAATAATTAAATTAGCATATTTATAAAAGAAAGATTGGAAACACCTACGGACACAACAATAGCAATATAATTAAAACAATAATAACGAGAATGATAAGAAATTTGCTATAAAATTTCGTGGGCAAACTTGCTAAATCAAACTTGTAGAAGACTTGCAGCAAGCTTTCATATTGACAACAAGTTTGAATAACAACGGTAACTCGGTAAAAATATGTAAAAACTATATAGAGTTGCAATGATGATAATAAAAGCCTAAAAGCAAATTAACAAAGCAGCCCATTAACAACAGTAGTAAATAAATTTAACTGTTACTATTACTAATAATGCTTCTACTACTATCGCAAATAATAATAATAATAATAATAATAATAATAATAATAATAATAATAATAATAATAATAATAATAATAATAATAATAATAATAATAATAATAATAATATGAAACCAACAATAGCAGAAACTCGGAAGTAACAACAACAACAACAACAACAACAACAACAACAACAAAATAAAAGCGCAGCACCTTTTAAAATAAAGCAAAATTGGTAATCCCAGAATGGAAAATGAGCACGAATTAAATTTCGTAAAAACCATCGAATACTCCCCCAACGCATTCTCACACACGAACAGGAGAAATTAAGATACTGTCCTCATGGCACACTGGCAAAAGACAATACTAATAATAATAATAATAATAATAATAATAATAATAATAATAATAATAATAATAATAATAATAATAATAATAATAATAATAATAATAATAATAATAATAATAATAATAGGGGGAGAGAAGTTGCGATCCTGATGACTGACCTGTGGCACAGAGCTATGGTGGATTTTGTTTGTTTCAAGATCAAGGTATGTGTGGTTGTGACAAATGGTCCGGTCCATCTGAGGGTGATGTTGAGGAGAGTCCTATTTTCTGGGATAATCTGAAAGATGTTTTTGGTGAGGTGACTAGGAGCTTCAGATTGATTGTGTTGGGTGACCTAAATGGTTGGATAGGTGATCAAAAAAGGGATGGTATAAACAGGTGGTTTTGCCATGACGGGTGAAAATGAAAATGGTAAGAAGGTGATTGATTTCTGTAAGGAGAGAGACATGTGTGTGAGGAATACTTCCTTCAAACACAAGCGTGTTCATAAGTATATTAGAGTTGGTGTAGATATAGATGGTATCAAAGTAAAAAGTATGATTGATTTTGTGTTGGTGAAGAAGGAGATTTTGAAGTATCTGATGGATGTTAAATCAGTGGGGAGGTTAGGGATTTGATTATCGGATCATTATGTTGTTTTATATAAGATTAAGTTAGTGGGGTATTGGATGGAGAGGAAGGTGGTAAGGAAGAAAGTGGGGGAGTTAAGAGTGAGAAGTTAAGTAAACAAGCTAAGAAGAAGTATTTAAGAGCGCTTGCAAATAAATAAGTTGAAGTATGTGGATGTGCTAAACAAATAGGAAGTAAGAATGTTAACAGTGAGTGGTGGAACGAAGAGGTGATGCAAGAGGTTAAAATTAAAAAAGAGACGAGATTGAATGTACCAAAAGAGAATGACGAGGTATCAATAGAAAGGTGTTTGTAATTTTATAAGAAGGAAAAAAGGAAAACTAATAGTTGCATACGTAGGAGAAAACATGAGGTAAATGAACAGTTTGAAAGGAGGATGGATGGGGACTTACAAGGGAATATGAAGCTCTTCTGGAAGGAAGCGCGAAAGGTTACGAATGAGAATAAGGGAATCTGTTTAGAATAATGAATAGGGATGGGGCTTTCGTAACTAATGAAATGGATGTGAAGGGAGTGTGGAAGGAACAATTCGAAAATCTGCATAACATTGGCAGTAATGAAGAAGTCGAAGAATGGTACATCTGCAGGCATAGATGGAATTACTGGTGAAATGATCAAGAATGGAGGAGAGATGGTGATTGAATGGATTTGGAAGTTGTGCAACAAAGCGTTTATCGAGGGTATAGCTCCGAGGGATTGAATGAGAACAGTAATAGCACCCTTATATAAGGGTAAGGGAATAAGGGGAACTGTAGGAACTGTAGGAGAATTAGTTTATTGAGTGTTGTAAGGAAGAAATATGCTGGTATTTTGTTTGCAAGAGTAGGTCGAGTGACTGAAGAACAGTTTGGCGAAGAACAAGGTGAATTTAGAAGTGGTAGAGCAAGGATGTATGGATCAAATTTTTATATTGAAACAAATGATTAAGAAAATGAGAAAGAAGAAGAATATATTGCATTTAGGTTGTATGGATTTGCAACAGGCGTATGATAGAAGTAATAAGGAAGCTCTATGGCAGGTGTTAGTGATATATGGTGTTGGTGGTAGGCTTCTGAAAGGAATCAAATATGTATGATGATAGTGAAGAGTATTTAATAAGAATAAATGAAGTTGAAAGTGATTGATTTAATATTAATAGGAAAGTGAGGCAGGGACGTATTATGTCCCATTGGATATTGAATTTGTATATGGATGGGGTTATGAAAGAATTAGAGGTAGGTGTGGCAGTGAAAGGTGTTAGAATAATGGAGAATAGAAGAGAGTGGAGGGTTCCCTACTTATTATATGCGGATGATTTGGTTTTGTGTGGCGAATCTAAAGATAGTTTGAGAGGATTGGCAGAGTGATTTGGCATGGAGTGTAAAAGGAGGGGTTTGAAAGAAAATGTAGATAAGAGTAACATTATGGTAGTGAGTGAGGAGAGTCCGCGTTGTGAAGTTATGTTAGTAATGCTAGATGGTGAGCAACTGGAACAAGTATCTGAGTTTAAATATTTAGGATATATGTTGGATGAAAAGGGAATGGATGATGCAGAGCGTAGCAGGAAAGTTGTGAATGGCTGGTGCCATTAAATCCTTGGAGGATGTAAAGGATCTAAGTCTTGAGTGCGCTAGGGTTTTTCATGAGGGTATGTTGTTACGTGTGTTATGCATAGTAGTGAAACTACGGTCTAGAATCAGAGGTATAGATCTAAGATATAATATGCTCAGATGGACAATCTTAGGGGCGTGTTAGGTGTCAGAAGAATTGATAAAATGAGGAATGAACACATTGGGGAGTTGTGTGATGTGAAGAAAGGAGTAAATGAGAGAATAAACGAGAGTACATTGAGATGGTTTGGTCATGTGGAAAGGATAGATGATAGTCGGTTCGTTATACGGATGTAGTATAGTGGAGAGTGTGCTGGGAGATCGACCGGCTGGGAGATCGAAAAAAAACTGGATCGAGTCAGTAAAGGAATGCCTAAAGAAAAGGAATGTGAGTTTGGCATATTGGCATAAGAGAGAAGAAAGGTACATAATAGGAGTGAATGGCGGGACTTTGTGAGGGGCTATGGTTGTGGGCCTGACCCAGATGATGAACCCCACATTGACGAGAAACTACTAGTCTCGTGAAACACTAAGGTGGATTTTTCTGACTACGACGAGCTCTCACTTAGTGTATAAAGGGGACGGTAAAGGGGACGCAAGTGGAAAAGAAAGCTTCTTTTCGACTTGCGTTAGGTTCTTCTACTAATTTTCAGTTTCCGGTGTATGCGACGCACCTCACCCCAATCTGGGGAAAAGAGGTGGATAATAATAATAATAATAATAATAATAATAATAATAATAATAATAATAATAATAATAATAATAATAATAATAATAATAATAATAATAATAATAATAATGATAATAATGATAATAATGATAATAATGATAATAATGATAATAATAATAATAATAATAATAATAATAATAATAATAATAATAATAATAATAATAATAATAATATTCTTAAGACAATAAAAAAACTAAATTCATAACTAAAGAAATAGTAATTCACAACAATATTATTTACTTATTTATTCGCTTACTTATTCATTTATTTATTTAATTTTTATTTATTTATTTATTATCTAATATTTATTTATTTATTTATTTATTAAATAGTTATTTAATTTATCTAAATATTTATTTTTCATTTCCTCTTTCTTCATTAGCATTTCATTCTTTTTTTTTTAATGTATAATTTCTTTATCAAAAACAGTTACGTATTTCTTTCAATATTTTTCAATTTTCATTAATAAAATAAAAAAAAAATAAAAAAAAAGAGGAAGAAGAAAAAGAAAGAAAAGAAAAATATAAAAATGAATAAAAGAAAGAAAAGAAAAAAAAAGAAAACTGAATTTCGTAAGCCAGTTATCATATTTACATAAAGAATATATATATATATATATATATATATATATATATATATATATATATATATATATATATATAAATAATATATATATATATATATATATATATATATATATATATATATATGAGAGATACATATAACAATACATATACATATTATATTATCTCAAATCTCCTATAGTTTATAAATATATTATTATTATTTCATATATATATATATATATAGTTATATATATATATATATATATATATTATTATACATATTATTATTATTGCTATATATATATTATATATATATATATTATACATATATATATTATATATATATTATATATTCTTCAATTATAAATATATATATATATATATATATATATATATATATTATATTATATTATATTATATTATTATTATTATTATATTATATATATATATATATATATATATATATTATTATTATATACATATATATATTATTAAGTTACTAGTTATTATTATTATTATTATATAAATTTCGAGGGGGTAGATAGGGTTTAGGAGAGTGTGCTGGTGTTGGTGCGAGTTTATTTTGTAATAGTCGCATAAAAAAAAGATCCCCACAAAATTTATTTATAATTAAGAATTTAATTAAAAACACCAAGAGTGTTGAAACGTGAGTTTTTTCAACAGGAGTTCCAATTAAAACAACACAGGTAAAAAAAAAAAAAGCAAACAAACTGCAAACAAGAATAAAAAAACTATTTCCGTTTTTTTTTACCTTTTCTTATAAATTGTCCGACCTTTGAATTCAGATGTTTTTGAGCACGTGTTTTAGGACCTACGTACAACATAAAACGCGTTTTTTTTGTTTGTTTTTTTGTTTTTTAATATATTTTTTAATTCTGGACACTTCAAATTTTTTAGTGAAGCATCGTTGAGAGCCTGCATCAACACAGCACCGCATCACCGAACCACACCACACGTCATCTTTCTCATCGCATGGCGTCAAGAGCACAAAACAGTGCACCCACCTCATTGCACCTTTATTTCTATACAACCGCACAATAAAAGAACGCTGAAATTGTGTCCCGCACCGCAACTTTATTTCTATACCTCACAATAAAAGAACATTGGAACTGTGTACCTCACCGAACCTCATTGTACCTTTATTGTATAGTAATTAAAATAAAAGGACGTTGAAACCATGTACCGCACTGCACCACATTGCATCTTTATTTATATACAACCGACAATAAAAGAACACTGAAACTGTGTACCTCACAGCACAATTCCGGTGCGGTACACTACTGCTATATTTCACCCGCCAAACAATCGGACTCGTGTATCGAAGGATCGTGGTTCAAATCCCAAAGGGGAAACCCAAAGAAATTTTTACCCCTTTGATTAAGGGTAAAATTTGAGTTGTAAATTTTTTGTTAAAAAAAAAGAAATATATCTCAATGAAAATAATTTAGGAATATATATTCAGTAATTAAAATTTTCATTTACTCAATTAATAATTTTTAATTAATTTAAATAAAAAAAATGGTAAATTAATTTTATAATTAAAATAATTTTTAATTAATTTAATAATTTATTTTGATTATCAAATAAATTAAAACATCATATGACTCAAAATCTAACTAAATTATTATTATTAATATTATTATTATTATTATTATTATTATTATTATTATTATTATTATTATTATTATTATTATTATTATTATTATTATTATTATTATTATTATTATTATTATTATTATTATTATTATTATTATTATTATTATTATTATTCGATTCCTCTCATTGGAATACGCAAGGGTTTTTTTACTCATTTTTCATCGTTTTTATTTATTTGATAATTTTGATAAAATTTTGATTTAATCAAAATTTCGGTGGTGCTGTAGCACCCTCAGTCTCCTCTGCGTACTCCACTTTCCCTCATTTGGAAACTTCCCAGAAGTTTCCCTCCTCAAATAGAACAATGCCCATGGGGTCAGAACTATGAATAATAATAAAATTAAAAAAAATAAAAATAACTCGGATATCATCATTATTGCATTGGTATATCATCATCATCATTACTTTGTGGTTGGAATGATTGAAAACACAATGAATACTGACACACTTCAATAACAATCATGTTTTATTTCCGTAACAATTTTCTGTTTATTTTTTGTTTTTTGTTTTTGTGTGTGATTTTTTGTATAAGCTCCGAGGTATATTGGAAAAGCACCGGAATTTCCCACGCAACACAACAATGCAACGCACCGCACCGCACCGCATAGCACCGCACCGCCAGATAATTTTTCCTTTTTCCTCACCACACCCGACGCGTCGGCCAACTCGACTCCCGAGGTTATAGGTCATTTCGAACAAGTCATCAGAATTAGCAATCATATAAAATAAGTCACAAATATTCATGTCTTCATTTCACTTTTTAATTTTTTTTTTTTTTTTTTTTTGTACACTCAAAAAATTTTAACGATTAGAAGAAAAAAAAAGCCGAAAAATCTCTCTGAAAAAAAAAAAAAGAATATGGAACACTAAAAATATTTTACCTAAATTTAATAGCGAGACAATCAATCATCATTATTTACACATATAATAATAATAATAATAATAATAATAATAATAATAATAATAATAATAATAATAATAATAATAATAATAATAATAATAATAATAATAATAATAATAATAATAATAATAATAATAATAATAATAATAATAATAATAATAATAATAATAATAATAATAATAAAAATAATAATAATAATAATAATATTAATAATAATAATAATACACACACACACACACACACACAATAATAATAATACCACTACTACCACTACTACTACTACTATTACTACTACTACTACTCCTACTACTACTACTAATAATAATAATAATAATAATAATAATAATAATAATAATAATAATAATAATAATAATAATAATAATAATAATAATAATAATAATAATAATAATATGAAAACCCTTTTACCCTATAGAAGTATAATCCTATTAAATAACAAGGTACTGTGAACTATTAACCCCCTTCCCATCCCACCATTCTCCCAACAAACCATCCCAAATGCAACCTAAATCCCATAAATCTTATTCTCCTTTATTTACTTCTTCTTCTGTAGTTCTAAATAATTAAAGTAGAAAAGAAATTTGACCCTTTATATATATGATAGTATATATATATATATATATATATATATATATACATATATATATATATATATATAATATATTATATATATATCATATATATATATATATATATATATATATATATATAAGGTCTTAAACAAAGAACATATAATGGGAAGGTAAAGAATTACTGCCTTCTCCGGGATTGAACCACCGCGTGTTGCGAATGAGGACAATATACCCGATGCTTTACCACTGAGCTATCCCCAACCCAAAAAAGTTGGGTTCAAGAACAGTTTTAAAGCAACCGAGCCCCCTTCAAGGTGACGCATCAGCAGGTGTCCAGCCTGTACTCATCCTCGTTCCATTACTTGTAGGTAGCAATATTACATAATCGCACAATTTGTTATTCAGATTTTAAACAAAGAACATAGCAGTGAAGGCAAAGAATTGCTTTCTCTGGGAGTCCACAGCGTGTTGCGACAGAGGACAATATACTCGATGCTTTACCACTGAGCGAACCCCCAAACCCAATAAAACGTTGGGTCTAAGAAACAGTTTTAAAGCAAAACTGAGCCCCCTTCAAGGCCGACATCACCGCGTCCAGCCTGTCCCAGTCCCTGCTGGTTCTTAAAATTTGTAGATGTTAAATATTGCGTAATCGCAATTTATTTATATATGGTCTTTTTTGGGTTGGGGGATAGCTCAGTGGTAAAGCATCGGTATATTGTCATTCGCAACACGTGGTTCAACCCGGAGAAGGCAGTTAATTCTTAACCTTCTCATTATATGTTCTTTGTTTAAGACCCTCATATGTAATAGATAAAGAGTTGATTGTGGTATAGAGGGTAGGTATATACAGTATGGCAAGTATATAAGTATATAGCAGAGAGAGAGAGAGAGGCAGGCAGGCAGGTGGTGGTGCAGGTAGCAGCAGGCAAGGCAGCTATAGTCCTAAGATGACATTGCCTGTGAATACAATTGATCGAATGCATGGGCTTTTGAAATCTATGAACGTTAGGAAGGCGGATGGCCGGGATTGATTTCCTTCCCGAGTTTTGAGGGAGTTTGCTTCCGTGCTGACCCCGCCCCTCGTTCAACTATTTTATCTATGCCTCAATACTAGCACTTTCTCTTAGTGTTGGAAAAGCGCATATGTCCAACCTATTCAGAAGAAAGGCGGCCGCTCTGATGCTTCCAACTATTGCCCTTAATCTCTCACTTTTATTCTATCTAAGATCTTTGAAACCCTTCTCAGCTTGTATTTCTTAGATCATCTGGAATCTCATTCCCTTCTTTCCGATCACCAGTACATCTTTCAACGCTCGAGGTCTCTACTGGTGATATACTTTCCTATCTGACCGATTTATGGCTTTCCGCCTTTAGGAACTACGGGGAGACGTATGTGGTGGCGTTTGACATATCCAAGGTATTGACCGGGTATGGCACGTGTCACTATTTTCCAAGCTCCCCTCCTTTAGGTTTCCTCCTTCTCTTTACTTACTTATGTTTAGCTTTCTTTCAAATCGGCTGTTGTTAATGGAGCAACTTCTTTTTCTGCCAATAGTGGTGTTCCTCAAGGTTCTGTCTTTTCTCCTACTTTATTCCTAATTTTTATTAATGATTTTTTCATCTGTATATCTAACTCTATTCACTCAAATGCCGATGACTAGACCCTTCATTCTTCAACTCATTTTAAATCTGCTCCCTCTTTTACCTCTAGAATTGCCTCTCGCCTTAATCTTTCCGATTATATTGTTGCTGATCTGGATAGATTTTCCGGGTGGGATCGTCTCAAACTTGTGAAATTTAATTCTGTAAAAGCTCAGCTTCTACAGATATACTTCTATAAGAAATATTCTAACTTTCCCATCTTTCTCGATGGTTCTCTCATCTCTCCTGTTGACAATACATCCTTGGCCTTAATTAACATACACCAAATAATGTCTTGAAAAACTATTATCAATCACATCACAACGATTACTAGGGCGTCATCAAAGAAGCTGCGAGTTCTGTTTAGACTGCGAGACTTTTTTTCCTAAGTTACTCCAGTTATATAATGGTCTCATCCGCGATTGTATGGAGTACTGCTCTCATATCTGGCGGGGGGGCTCTGATTTCACCTGGCTTGTGGATAAGGTTGAGGCAAAGCACAAAAGACTTATAAACTCTTCTGCACTTTGAAGTTCACTTGACCTTCTATCTTTGTGGCGCGATGCTAAGACTTTATCTCTTTTCTATAGGTACCGTAGCGACAAGTGCTCAAGGGAATTTACCACTAGGGTGCAACCACCTTTACGACGCCCTCGTAGCACAAGGGGTGCTGTGTGTTCACATGAGTTTTATGTTGACATTAGTAACTCCAGGCTTGTTCGCTGCGGTTCTTTTCTTCTTTCCTGCCACTTCTGTTCTCTGGAATTCCTTCCATCTTCCGTGTTTCCTGCTTTCCTGCACTTCTGTTCTCTTCTCTTGAATTCTCTTCATCTCCGTGTTCTCCTGCTGAATTTAATCTCCTCACTTTAAAGACCTGCGTCTGTGCTCATCTGCGTAATTTGGGTTAGATGGTGAACTTTTGTAGCGTACAACACCCCTCATTGAATAGGGCTTTGCCCGTTAGTGGTAGTGTGGTAGTGACAACTGCTAATATATAC